>CM076575.1:1474759617-1474883920 GCA_034641835.2 Pinus albicaulis
TGACAAATCCTGGGGATTCTAGCACAGTTTAAAGAAAACAGTTAAATTCTATGATACTTTACACCGCCTTGAAAAATAGAGAAATATCACGAAAAGACAACGAGCGGCAGGATCCGATGTGCGCTACATCCAGTTACTTTTCATAATGCAGGGATGCATATAAGACAGTCGCCATAACAAGGCGCAACGCTTAACAATTTTATTGAGCAGTTTTACATTCACCGATTGAAAAAAATCACTGCGAAGGGTTTGAACTTGGCAACAATAATCGGCCTTCGGACACTAACCCTAATAATCATAAATCTGGGCTTGCTTTGGTTTTATTCGGTGATAACACTAATTGGATACCAGCCCTGCTCCTTTGTCCAGAGAGAAAAATAAGGTTAATAGTGTATAATTTTTTGAATTATTTTTAATAATAATAATAATTAATGAAGAAAAATTAAATTATTTTTTTATTAATAACAATGTATAGCCTAAAAGCAGGTTTAAAAATAAGAAACATATTAAAAGCATGTTTAAAAATAAGAAACAGATTAACGGCCAACACTATCTGCCAATAATGAAAGCTTGCTTCTTATAAATTACTAGTTAGTGAATTATTTCTTGTTATTTCATTTTTATTAACTAAAAATAATGAGTCAACTTGCATTAATCATAATCAATCAGTCATATTTATTATTAGCACTCATTTGACAATAAAAATATGATAATTCTCCTATTCAAGAAAATAGAGAAAATTTATTTTGAAAGGCCGAACATCAAATTATATTAAGATCAAAGATCTATCTCAGTACAATGATGTGGTTGCCAAAATTTATAGGAAAACACATACAACCTACAAATTCTGCCCTGTGTAAATTTTAACTATCTAAGATGGAAATCTTTAACCACGTACTACCTACAATAAAGGAAAGCATAGTTCCAAATCGGAATTATGATTACGTTTCCTGCAATATCTGATGAAAAAACTTGTTCATGTTGTTGTAAGAAGATCCTCCAACCTGGCATGCTAGAGTTGCGCTATCCCTAAGCTCCAATATATTTTTCTTTATTATCTTTACTTCCTCATCCTCTGGATTCATCACTTTCCTCACCAATGCCTCCACGTTTTCTCTGGAGACCTCCTCAGGCATCTCGAATCCGATCTTCCAAATATGATCAACAAACCTCCTGTTCGTCTGCTGTTCCGCAAAGAAGGGCCAGCAGATCATCGGAACTCCCGCGCATATGCTCTCCACTGTGGAGTTCCATCCGCTGTGAGTCAGAAATCCTCCCACAGAGGGGTGCGAAAGGACTTTACACTGCGGTGCCCAGGTAACAAAGGATCCGCGGCCCTTGCTTCTCTCAATGAAATCCCGAGGCAGCACAGCAGACTGACCCTGAACGAGGTCGGGTCGAATAGCCCACAGGAAGGGTTGATTGCTTGCCTCCAAACCCCATGCAAACTCTATCAGCTGTTCGTCTGATATAACTGTAATACTCCCAAAGGATACGTACATCACTGACGATACTCTCTGTTCGTCCAACCATTCAAGGCACTCAGTCTCCTCTTTCCATACGTTGGTGTTAGCTGTTGACTCCCCTGCCGAGAGTAAAAGAGGACCGATGGACAGTACTTTTCCGGACAATTTAGTGTTGAGGTCCCTCAGTACTGGCCCTTCTAAATCCTCGTAACTATTCAACAAAATTAGAGAAGCCTGGTGCGTGCTCTGTCCCGCATTTACGAAGTATTGAAACATGAAATCTGAGGAATCTGTTACTGTCATGAAGGTGGGCAGATCTTTTTGGCGCAGTTCTCTCAATCCTGGAATACAAGTGATGAGTTGGTCCTTCGATTGATCTTGGTCATCTGTTCAAACAATCACCCAGGATCAGTGCAGCAAACATTATTGTTCAGATCGTCTCCTGATTTCTAGATAATGTTAAAACACATTAAAACAACTGATAAGTAATTACTCCTTTCTCTAAGTATACCTTTGATGGGAATGTAACCTTCATCCATGAGCAGAGGTATATGCAAATAAGCAGAGAAACCGCAAGCACTAGGTGTCCAGAAGGAAACCCAGAGGACCCCATATTTCTTGGCGATCTGCTGCATAAATATAGAGTAGTTGCCATCTGCAACTATGAACGAGATGGGGGGGACGTTGCTGGCCGAATATTTTAGCTTTTCAACAATTCTTTCCACGTTGGGAGGGCCGTGCTTCTGAGCAGACTCGCAGAGTTCGGGTATATTCAGAGTGCGACCATGATCAGGTGGAAGGCCATCGGGAAAGCTCTCGAATCTGATCTTATCAGTGGACTTGGGATTCAGGCGACAATGGTTGTAATCTGTGTTAAGGAAGGTGACCAGAACATTTCTAGAGATTAAAACATTGGCCAGCTGCATAAAGGGACTTATGTGACCCTGTGCAGGATACGGGAATAACAGAGCATGGGATTTTTCACTTTCCATTACTGCTACCACAAGCAAAAGTCAGAACTTCCAAGTATATATACAATTTGAAAGGCTGGTATTCTGATGTGAAGGATTTCAGAAATGATGGGAGTATTTATAGAATTTCGTATGAATTACAGCATAGTGAAAATTTCTGGTCAAATATACTTTCCAGCGTGAGTATTTATAGAATTTCGTATGAATTACAGCATAGTGAAAATTTCTGGTCAAATATACTTTCCAGCGTGGATTTAAGATAGATTGAATGGCTTGGTGAAATATGAATAAAACACGCAAGTATGATATTTGAGGACAATCTGTTTGTTTGGGAACAAAATGCCAACCTCTGATCTGACCCTTGCTGGAATCTTCTGTCAATTCTAGGTAAAAGTATTGGACATAATGAAAATATATCAATCTGATAGAGGGCAGCAGCAATTATTGAATATATATCAATCTGATAGAGGGTAGCAGCAATTATTGGATCAGGCTGTGCGTTATCATGAAGAAGGTGTCAGCTATATATCTAAATTACGTATATCATGTTAACCATGTTACACATCTCTCGATCAAATTTATCAAATTGCCCCCTCTTACAAGTGGAACCTCCTGCTTCCATTATAGAAACTATTAATAGTAAAAATTGAAATCAGTTCGAGAAAGAAAAGAAAGACTTAATTGAAAGTATTTTTGCACTGCAGGTTGTATGACTAAATTGATAGAAAGTGTTTGTGCATTACAGGTTGCATGAGATACATATACGATGTGAACTGCAACTTGATAAAGTTAGTTTTCTCTATCATTAGTTAAAATAAGGTGTTTCATTTATTGTTGATTGTGGGGTGCAAGATGCACGAATAAAAAAAACAAATTTAGTTGAAATGTTTGCGCAATGCAACAATAAATTGATAGGTTTGGATTGTGAATTGGAATTTTGAAAAGATGGCCTTATTATTATACAATTAAATTATAAAATAAGAATATTGAAGGGATATAACCGTGGAAAATGGCTTTTTGTTTTATAAAAAAAGATTCCAACTGCCTTTTTGTTTTATAAGAAAATGCCAACTTTTTTAACTATGGAATACGGTTGTAATATTTTCTCAACTTTGGATGCGTTACCTCTTATGGTCTTCAAAATGCCGATATATTAATTGAATAGGTAGGAATTGACTGCATTATGGCGCTAACAACAAAAACAAAAGCTCGGTAAAGTGGACTGGAAGGTTGAGGTTAGGTTATAATAATAATAAAATAAATATTTTTTTATTAAATTTTGGATTAATTAAATTTAATAAATAATACATTATTAAATTTTTGAGTAATAAATTTAATAAATAATAATAAATAAAAATGGTAACTAAAACAATAAAAATTGGCATTAATTAATTCATGAGATTGATAATAATCAAAATATTGTCATGGTGGAAGTGGATATGGCCTTTACAATATGAAAAGATGCAGAGACTAAGTAAACTTGATTATATGTTAAATGTATTATGCTTTGTTTTTTTTAATTATTTAAATTTATAATTTAATTAAAAATATTAGTGGAGTATATAAATGGGGTTGTTTAATTATTTCAAGTTTTGTTTTTATTTTATTTTATAACTTGACCATATAATTCTAGGCTAGATTGTAATTATTGGTAGATTAAAATGTGTTTTTGGCTAAATAAATGATTCAACACCCTAAAAAACTGTGGAGCACTTAGATTATGTAGATTACACAACTCAAACTTCTAATTCTAATAAATATGTGCTAAATTTTTGGCAAAATTGACTAGGACATATGTCCAAAAAAACTTCAAAACTTTGAAGTGTTAAGCATTATAAGCCTACAGGGTTAGTTTAATTGGTCAACTCTTCGTCAATAAAACATCCTTGGAGCACCTAGATTGTGTAGATTACACAACTCAAACTTTTAATTGTAACAAATATGTGCTAAATTTCTAGTAAAATTGACTCGAAAATATGTCCAAAAAAACTTCAAAACTTTAAAATGTGAAGCATTATAAGCGTAGAGGGTTAGCTCAATTGGTCTAAACGTCTTTTCTATTGAAAGGTTAGGGTTTCAGTTCTCTTGACACTCTCTTGGCGAAGTACTATGATTAAGCTTGAAAAAGTAGTCCATGGATAAATGGACTTAGCAGATTTAAATAAACCCGAATTTCATGTAGAAGTAGTAAGTAAACTTTTGGCGTGAAATAAGACATGTATTTGGTAACAAGGTATATGAGAATAATGTACATCCCCTATAACCTAGATCTATGTGTAGACATTAAAGTGGCTACCACCAAATCAAATGAGTGGTGTACATGTTTAAATAACTCTTACTTGACGATATCATAAAGTTATGCTTGTAGAATTTATTTACATCATTTTCCCATTTGTATTTGAAAAAGAGCTAAATAGATTTTTTTTTAATTTTCTACCTCTTTGAATTTACTATCCTCTTATAATTTTACATACGGTCCAAAAAAATCTTTATACTGCATTTCCATGTGCCATTAATCATGGTTCATAAACCCATGAACCATCACTTCAACTTTATACTTCCAATACAAACATGCTTCATCGTCAGAAACTACATTAATTTACTAACCCAGAAAATTCATCACCATGACCAAAATTCACATGATATACATGTTATCCTCTACATAAAACTTGCTCGAAAAGGAATTTCGCTAAGGGGTATCACAAAAGGCCATATATATATATTCCTTCTTTCTCAATTTTTCCATGCACATAATATTTTATTTTTTATCTATGCCCCAAAGCTTAAGTCTCGCATAACTTGAGAATATACGAACACTATGTCCAATTAGGAGGTTTCAAAGGTTTATCATCTCTCCCATTTGGATTCGTAAATTAAATTTAATACAGATTCACAACCCATTTCTTCACTACTTAGCTCTAATGTCGTGGGAATTTCCACGACATTGTCTAATTGCTACTCCCCCAGGGATATAATACTTAGCTCTCCGCTAATTTTTACGTCATGCTATGGTACCTACCTCAATGAGGTTCTCAAGCCATCATCATTCTCCTTAAAAGTTTTCTTTTGCAAGTGACTTTAACAAGGGTTTGTAATCCTCCAACCAACAAAGCACCTAAAACATCGTGACCTCAATAGTTGACAAGGGAATTACATGTAGTTCATCCCATTATCAATTCACAATATTAATGATAAGATCACTCACATTTTACTAACATCCCCGATCAAATTGGAATTATATCTTAAATCCTGCATGCATTTAAACCAAATAAATCATTAGTATATTTGGGGTGCTCCAATAACCTTATAGGTTGAAATAAATCATTAATATATTTGGCGTTCTCCAAAAATAACCTTATTTCTATATGAAGGACATCAATCTCCTCAAAGTAAGATAATATATCTGGGCTCGACATAACATAGAAATTAGACCGTACAACAATAATTAGCAAATCCATACTTTGTTGCTCATAAACGATTTTGTAAGTTCACTTTTTTCCAATGTGACTCATGTCCACTTGACATTCAACAAAACAATGGTAAGAGCATGGAATTGAACATCATCATAAAAAAAAATTCACATTATTTTCACAACTTTCTGCTTGACCCATTTTTTTGCTAATCCAAGTATGAGTGACATTTTAAAAAACCCTATCTGAATATAAATAAAATAAGTTTCAATATTTCCACATGTGCATTTAGCACCACCCATGATGAAAAACATCCAAAACTTAGACAATATTAATTTCCAAACACCACCATATCCTTAATTTTCACCTCTGAGACATGGTAGTGTGCAGATGCACTACCATAACCTTTCTCACAATCTCCAAAAGACAACCATGATAATTAATTTTCATTATTCTTTGTGTCAACTCCCAATGTAACAAACCACCCTCCCTAGCTAAGAGTCTAGGTTAAAATGGCTACAATCTACATTTAGAAACAATCCAAGCCACTCTCACTAAAGATTCTATGCCTACCATACTTTGATTCTCTATCCAAGAAACACCTAAACTGCTCTCAATAAGGAGTTCTCACATATCGAGCTTTGATATTAAATTTTATAAATAACCACAAAAAAGGATGTAAAGCAACCATTTATAGAGAGAGATATATCAAATAAAAAAAATAATGTTCATAAATATATAGAATGGATATACTCTTGAAATTATAACCAAGAAAATATTTAAGTCCCTATATTAATAGTGTAGTCCCTTATTATGTCAGTGTAGCCCCCCTTATTGTTATTGTTGTATCCCTGTAACCCCCATATTTTTATTATTGTGCCCTTACATTATTATTTTTAGGTCGGATAGGATTACATTGTGGCCCCACTAGGATTATATTGTGGCCCCATGGAATCCTATATATAGAAGGAGGTTTTGGCCATTTGTATCATCCAAGAATTGTTCATTAATGTAATGTATTGGAGGTTGCCCCCTCGAAGTGGCTTATTTATAAGGCGTTGATATCTCTTTACTTCTATTTCTGGAGTTGGTTTCACAACATTTGGTATCAAAGCTTTGGATTCTAGGGTTTCGCTGCACCAAACAGGTCATCGTGGCATTTTCACTATAAAAAAATTTCTACGAAGTTTCAGAAGTTTAAATTTTTAGAATGCGAAGCCGTAATCCTGAGGAACATTGTCGCAAAATTTTAGATCTTGGTTCGCAATATTTTCGAAGATATGATCTGTGGAAGTTAGGTCTTTTTGCAGGCTCCTGAATTTAGCCTAAACAGGTCATCGTGGAATTTTCGCTATAATTTTTTTTCTACGAAGGTGCAAAAGCTGAAATTTTTACAGTGTGAAGCTGAAATCCTCAGGAACATCTTCGAAAAATTTCAAAGTTTGGTTTTCAATATTTTCGGAGATATGGTATGTGGAAGTTAGAGCTTTTTCAAGCTCCTGAATTTCATCTCAAAGAGGTGATCATGGAAAAATATTCATAGCTCTCTCTCTGAGCATTGCATTGGAATGCTGTAAATAATGGTCATAAGTACATGGAATATAGTTTTTTCTCTATCAATTTCAGAGTCGAAGGAGGAAACAGGGACACGTGGCAATTCGTACAAGTTCGCTCTACTGAACCAATCCATAATTGGGTCATTGTGGGAGATTGTACATAAATTTGCCTTGAATAATCCAAATCAGCTCAGACCTATGGCATTTGAAAGAAGCTTTAGAGGGCTATTACAGGGCCGAATTTTAGATATTGAGGATTTTTAATTAAAGACATAATTCAATTTCAATATCGAGCTCTTCAAAATCAAGTAAAATTTGTGTATTTGGTTTTTAAAATTACATAACGTTTGTTTGAAAAAGAAGTTTAAAGTGACTCCAAGGGCATATTTTAGAATTTTATCAGTATTGGGTTCTATAATGCCTCCAAAAAATAATTCCATACTCATTAAGCCCTCAAAAAGCTATACTATGATTCATGAAGAGGAATAATTTTAGTATGAGATATCAAAATTACGGCACCAAGTGCAACAAATTTTGATCTTACGAAGAGCAACCAAAGATGACATAGATGGTTTAAAAGAAGAAATGAAGGCTAAGTTGGATGGTTTGAAGGATAAAATAGTAGCTAATATGGATGATAAATTAGTGGAAGATAACATCAAGCATCAACAACAAGTTCTCCAACTCTCAAAGGATAACCTAACTTTGGAGCAGAATCTAATGAAACAACAGGAAGATCAACCTCACATCGAAAAAAGTTCAGAAGTAGTCACAAAAACAAGAACTCGACAAGTACAATAAATTTCAGAGTATCTCAGCAAGTGGAAGAGCTCTCCTATAAAAGATTCCACATGGGAGGATGTGAATTTTATACAGAAGCATCAAGAAATAATCAAGAGTTGACGACAACACTTGTTTGAAGGAGAGGGGCATGTTAAGTCCCTATATTAATAGTGTAGTTCCTTATTATGTCAGTGTAGTCCCCCTTATTTCTATTTTTGTACCTTGTAACCCCCATATTGTTATTATTGTGCCCTTAAATTATTATTGTTAGGTCGGCTAAGATTACATTGTGGCCCCCCTAGGATTATATTGTGGCCCCATGGACTCCTATATATAGAAGGAGGTTTTGGTCATTTGTATCATCCAAGAATTGTTCATTCATGTAATGTATTGGAGGTTTCCCCCTCGAAGTGGATTATTTCTAAGGTGTTGATATTTTTTTTCTTCTATTTTTGGAGCTGGTTTCACAACAAAAACTACCCATTGTACAAAAAAATGCTTCATTAAGCTCGCCCAATCTAGTTAATTTGGTCATATAAACTAATATTTTCCACCTAAGGAATTTAATAGTGGGGTTATTCAAACTTTTTGTAACACCCCGTTTTATTTTTAATTATGTTTAACAGAATTTTACAAATCCATTTGAATTATTAAGTGAAAGATAATTAACGAATGTGGGTATTCGTTAACAACACTTTAAGTTTTATTTCATAAATAAGAAAATTGAAAGTTATCTTGAGTATGGATTAACTAAATGGTAAAATTATTCCAAGATTACAAAGCAAAATATAGAGATAGTTTCTCACAGTTACTTTTCCCAAAAAATATAAAAAGGAAGTCCTGAAGTGGGCAAGGCATTCTATTCAGAAAGGAAAAGAGGGCTAACAATAGCATATTGTGAGGGAGAGAAATTTCTAGAGCTGGGAATACAAGTGGAACTCTGAGTCCCTAGGGAAGTGTAGGCTCGACAGAGGCCCGAGGCCCAACCCTTGACATTTTACGTGATTCCAACTACTATGGTGCATAGCACAGGGGGAGAAGAGGACGTGATTACCTCTCTCATAGTTGGGAGGAACCATCAGTTTAATCAGGGTTACAAGAGATAAGTATATGTCTATGCTGTTATAGGCTTAAAATTTAGAATAATTTTGTATCTTAATTTATTATTTTTGTTAACTATTTAACTCTATTGGGTGTGAGAAGTATGGCTTCGATAGGTTTAAACAAGCATAATACAGACTATGGTAGTTGAAAATAAATAGCAAAGAAGATTCTTGTTAAGGATTCTATATTGAATAGTATTTTATTGGAATATTTTATAAAATGTTCACATCAAAAAACCAGAATAGAAAAGAAAAATACCATAAGAGTAGGATAAATTCCTACACTGAAAATGATAATCTTTGAATAGTAAACAGTAAAAGAACATTATGATTATCATATAATGGAAGAACAGGAGAACATATAAGCATATGACCTAATAATACCAAAAAGAAAAGCATATATATATATATATATATATATATATATATATATATATATATATATATATATGCCAAAAGAGGGATAAAACTAAGGAACGAGGCTCAGGGGTTTAGAGAGAAGCCCGTGGTGACAGGAAAGGTCATGGTCCCCCGGCCATTAAGACCTCAGACCCAGAAAGAAGACAAATTGTAGAGAAGATTTGTATCTTTGTTTACTATTTGTAAAGGAAAAAATTAAAAGATTTGAAATGCATACATATATCATAAATATAGAGCCACAGACAACAGAATACACAATCTATCTATAAAAACATAAACTCTTAAATATAAACTAGAATGTTTATAGATTTAGACCCTAGATCCGATCCATACTTACAACAGTATAACATGTATAAATAATGATTTCCATTGAATCCTATGTATAAAGGTAAACCAAAAATTATAATAAAAATCCTTCTGTATGTAAATAAGATATACCACTACAAAAGTCTTACATAATGTATATATTAAATAAAAATGTCGAAAATTTTACATGAAAAATAGAGAAAATTCACATACCATCCTCAAACCCGAATAGGGCAGACTTAGTCATGACAGTGAAAAGATAAACAAGAACCCAAAGTTAAAAACTCATCAAGAACTCATCAATTAAGTACGAAAATACCCATCAAATTTCTTGCGTGCCAGAGGGGTACAACGATTGTTGTTATACCTGTCCATGTAGAGGGTTTAACCTCCTCAATAAACAAGAAGTGTAAACCATAAAAAGAAATAGCGGTAGATGTCGTATTGAAATCTTACCTATATCGTTTTCTTTGAAACATAGTGCAAAGAAGATAGAAAACCCCTCAATAGATTCTGAGTAGCCGAACCTGTAGAATAAAAGTGAGAAAAACTCGTTAAGGGTCATGGAAAATTAGAATTGGAAGACATAGAAACTATCTATTAATAAACAAGAGGAACTCTGCGGAAAAATATATGAATAATACCTATAGTGGTCAGGGTATGAGCTGGACTCCCTTCATTTGAGAATACAAACCAACGACAAGATTCGATGCTAGAACTAAGCCAAAATTGAACGACCTCACCCTCACCGAGTCAAAACATCCTAGAGATAAGCATTTGACTAAAAACTTAAACCCTTACAAGAGTACACTGAAGAAAATAACCTCTGTAAGATTAATGATGCAGATATTTGGATAAGATAATGAATAAAACTTTCCTATCAGAGTTAATAAAGTCAACACAAAAGAAATGACATATGGATGATCTGTAAAACAAGTAGCTTCACCACCATTCAAATCCACTGAAGACCGCAACCTATTATAGATAGAACCTCTGCAATTTGGAAGAGCTCGGTCTCATGAAGCCAAGGACCATTCCAAGGCGAAAAGGGAGGTCATCAACACTGAGCGGATGGAGGATTTGTAGAGCAGTGGCGGCGAGACCTAGTTACAGTAGAAAAAATGAACCAGATAATGGAGCTCAGGGTGGTTATTTAACCTAACCATCCTCTTGAAACTCACAGCCATCAGATGAGAGAAGCCTAGATCTACAGTGGCGGACAGGGATAGCATTAAAGCTCGGTATCATATAGTTGTCGACCTCTTATTGAGGTGGAACCTTTGAATTTTATCCAAAACCATGTTTAAACCTTTGCATAAAATCTACGGCATAGTAATATAACCCATATTGCAAGGTGGTAATAAATATAAGATCGAATATTAAGCATAAGAATAGATACATTTTAATGACAATCCAATTCCAATTTACCAAGTTAGATATTAGGTACGTGCATTCAAATCCAAATGCATGGTATCCACGTACGGAGCATGAAGGTGAGGGATGCTTATATAATTATTTTTTAATATCAAATAAAATGGATTAGGTTATTTGCATAATCATTTCAATTGTTAATTATTTTATTAACTATTATTTAAATTTACAGTGAAATGTAATCTGGTTGTATTGTGAGTAAAAATGAAATGTGGATGTATGGTTTGTAAAGTAATTTTTTTATGAGGATTAGTATAGTATTGACAAGTGGTATCACAACGTGGTTACACCCTAGGGCAAGATGGGTTGTTGAGATAATTAGGTGTTTCAATTTCTTGTTTTGAAATATACACAATGATAAGAAGATTGATAAAATTTTCAAATGAGGAGAGGATCCAGTCATCAAACACCAAGGATGACTGGGGAATCCAATCCGGAGATTAACCCAGAAATGTGGGTATAATTGAGCATGGATCAACACCAGCAAACCGGTAGATTGCTGGAAGAACAATGACGACAGATCAACAGGTTTTTGGATACGGTACAACAACTCCAAATGGAAATGGTTCAGGTACGAAGAGACAATGAAAGATTTATGAGGGAGTAGGAAAGGATACTCAAGAGTCTCTTATATATGCATAATCATCCTACTGTGTAGCCTAGCCCAAACAGAGATACACATGATGGAGGCGAGAGAAAACAACAAATTCATGACAATCTAGAAGGAATTCGTACTCAGTGAAGTAATAAGAGTAGGACTTACAATGAAGCTGAAAATGGGAATGCTTCGGATCAGCAAGAGGTGAAGAAGCAGAGAGTAGAATTATAGGGGGAATTACAGAAATTTAAGCCTCCTACATTCAATGAAAAGGTTGAAGAAGTAGCAGAAGCATGGATAATAAACATGAATAAATATTTTCAAGTATATGAGTATAACAGTAAACTCAAAGCTCGTTTTTCTATCTATCCATTGCAGGAGAAAGAAACGTTATGGTGTGAAGAAGTGAAAAACGTACATAGAATTGAAGATCAGAATGTCACCTGGGATGAGTTCCAGCAATACTTCAAGGAAAAGTATCTAACAAAACGATTTTATCATTAAAAGTCTTGAGAGTTTCATGATTTAAGGTTGGGTCAATTATCTATGGATGGATTCATCACTAAGTCTATTTCCCTGTTAAGATAGATACAATATTTAAGGGATGAGAAAGAAAAATTCAAACGATTTTTGAGTAGTTTTCCTACCCACATGAAGGAGAGAATTGAATTTTTAAATCCAAAGACAATGGGTGATGTAATTCAAAAAGCATGGATGTGCTATTAGTAGGCCAATGACAACGGTGAAGTTGGAAAAAATTAGCCTCCCAAGAAAGGACATAAAAGTTCCCCAAACTTTAAAAATAACAGATCTGGAAATTATAAATCTGCTGTAAGGAATTCTACAAACAGGAAATTTGGGAAAAATTAGCAAAAACCCAAATGAGTAACTAAAGAGCGACCAGCTGAGGCCTCTAGCAGGCCAAATCTAGGATAGGCCCAAAAACCACCATTACAATGATGGGGTTGTGGTGAGGCACATTACTTTAAAAATTGTCCTCATTGTGGAAGGAATGAAGTGGCAGCCAATGTGAAAGAAGCATCTATAGTGGGGGATGTTCCTCGAAATATACCAAAGACCAATGCTGCACTAGAAGATCGACAAATGGATTTCCAGCCAACTATGATAGTATTAGAAGGTAGGCTACAATCCCAAACTGATTCCATTTTGGTTGATCCTAGTGCTACTTTAATTTATATAAATCTCTGAGTAGTTGAAAACTGTAAGTTGCAAAGCCAGAAATTTAAAAACCCATGGATGGTACAGTTATATATAGGAGCAAGGAGTCGATTTAATGCCAAAGTCTCAAATTATACTATGGATATAGTAGAGCATCATATAACCGTAGAATTGAATACCCTACCTTTGGGCTCATATGATGTTTTTTTGGGAATGAACTGGTTAGAAAAACACTGGTCATTGGTGGACTACAAGGAAAAAGTTATCCATTTTAAAGAAAAAGGTGAAACCCATGAGGAACTGTAAGGAATTAAGAAGCAACTTCAATTACGTCCTATTACACCATCCCAAATGGGTAAGTGCATCAGAAAGGTGTCAACTTTATGCAATTCTGGTGGGATTTTCTAACTCCAAAGACAAGACCCCTATGATGGAAAACTTACCAATTGTCAAGGATTTCAAGGATGTGTTTCCTGAAAATATTCTAGGACTAGCCCTAAAGTGAGATATTGATTTTATTATAGAATTAATTCCTGGGGCAGCCCCTATGTCACGAGCACCATACAGAATGAGTGTGCCCGAATTGATAGAGTTAAAAATGCATCTGTAGGAACTGTTGGACAAGGGATACACTCACTGAAGCGTGTCCCTTGCGGAGGAGTGCCAGTGTTGTTTGTTAAGAAGAAGGATGGTACGATGTAGATGTGCATGGATTATCAATAGCTTAATAAGCTGACTGTAAAAAAAAATATCCATTGCCTCAAATAGATGACCTTTTTTATCAAGTGAAAGGAGCAACGGTATTCTCCAAGATCAACCTGAGATCTGGATATCATGAGATACGGATCAAGGAGGAGGACATATCCAAAACAACATTTCATACTAGGTACGAGCATTATGAATTTGTGGTATAACATTTTAGTTAACCAATGCACCAACAACTTTTATGAGCCTAATTCATGGTACTTGTCACCCCTTTTTGGATAAATTCGTTTTAATATTTATTGATGATATATTGATCTATTATAATAATATCAAAAAAACAAAAAGAGCATTTATGCCTAGTGCTAAAAATTCTACGAGAACATCAAATCTATGCCAAATTTAACGAATGTGACTTCTACAAGGTGCAGATCCAGTATCTGGGCCATGTACTATCAGCTGAAGGAATTTCGGTAGACCCCGAAAAGATAAAGATAATTATGGTGTGGAGAGTTCCTATAAATGTAGCTAACATATGTTTATTCATGGGCTTAGATGGTTATTACCATCGGTTCATTGATGGATTCTCTAGAATATCCTTCCCCATTATTTCCTTGTAGCATGGGGACTTGCTTTTCAGTGGACTGAAGAATTTCAAAGAATATTTGAGAGATTAAAAGAACTATTAACCACTGCACCTATGTTGAAAGTGGCAGATCGTTGTAAAGAATTTGGACTTTGCATCGATGCTTGTTAGGAAGGAGTAGGAGCAGTATTAACTCAAGATGGAAAGGTTATATGCTATGAATCTAGAAAATTAAAATACAATGATAAGATGTACTCTGCCTATGAATTAGGGATAACAAAACTTGTGCATGCCCTTCGAGTTTAAAGGCACTACTTTCTGTTAAAAATGTTTATGCTAAGAGCTAATCATAGCGGTTTGGCTAGCTACTTTAAACAAGCTGATTTAAATTCCCGTCAAGAAAGATAGAATGGGTTTTTAGGCAAGTTTGGTTTTGAAATTCAACATGTAAAAGGTAAGGAAAACCATGTTGCATATGCCTTAAGTAGAAAAATACATTTCATCTATGAACTTTATTTCAATCAAGTTGAATCTAATTTCCAGGAGAAAATCATGAAGGCGGCTGAGAGGGATCCAGAATATCATTTTTTATGGCAACAAGTCAAGGAGGCTGAAAAATAAGGAAAGCAATCATATTATGAAATTAATCATAAGTGGGTGAAAATGTGAAGTTGGGTTACACTTTTAGCCCTTTTTTGAGAAAAAACTTTCATTTTTTTTTATTCTTCAAATTTCTGCAAACTATAACAATTTTTCTGTTTAGAATTTCATTTTGCGATAAAAATAAAAGTTGTCAGAATTTTTTTAGCTTTCTATTACTTATTTTTTGGAATTTTTTTATGCATATTTGATATGTCAACTTAGAGTTTCTTTGAGTGTGTGTTTTTTAACGATCAAAGGATTCATAAGAAGTCATGTTAATACGCAATGTTGTATTCCTTGAAAATTTATGTTTTTGATAATAAAAAAATGTGTTACAACAATCTAGACAGAGTCTACTTCGGTTTCTTCATATTTACAAAGCCAATGGATGGATATCATAATTACTAGAATTTTTTGAACAGGTCCAATATGAAAAAACTGCATATTTTGAGTATGTTTCGCGACGCAAGAAATTTCTTAACATATAAGCTATAAACCAAAAATCTAAAAGCTACCCATTAGATATGATGGAAATTCAACGACCCATATTTTTTTCAATTTTTTTACAACGTATTTTGGGAGATACATAATTTTGATTTCACTGAATCACAATGACCCTCAGAAATTGTTTGCACCCGTTTTATTACAAAATTAATTAAAATTATTAAATATTTATGAAATTCCATAAAAGTTATATTTCCTGAAAGTAGACTCAATTCTGAAAATTCTTGTCTTGGTTCCGACATTTAATTCAGAATGTTTCATGGAGTTTAATCAGTCCAAAGTTGCAGAAATGTATTCAGAGCTTGGATCTGCGTAACTAGTGACGCGTTAGTTTGGCTGAACTTTTCTACAAAGTTCGACCGAACTAGTTTTTGCGCAAATGGGCCATTAAGTCTCATTCCTTAATAGTTCGGCCAATTTTTTTTAAAGTTTGTCCGAACTTTTTTCAAAGTTTGGCCGAACTTTTGCCTACTTTTCCATCGGTTAGAAAATTTCGCGGAGCCCCTCCAAAAAAAAATTTCACAGCAGTATAAATTGCCATGAAATCTTTCATAATTTTCACACATTTCGCACATTTGGTCTAATTTTACAAAGGTCTTGGTTTGGATTTAAAGACTTTTCTTGGAGATTTGGGTTTAAGGACATTTCGTGGAGGCAGTCTGATTTTGCAAAGAATTGTTTTGGGTTTAAGGACTTTTCTTGGAAGACATTTGTTGGGGGTGGTCTGATTTTGCAAAGAATTGTTTTGGGTTTAAGAAATTTTCTTGGACGTACATTCAAAGGACATTTCTTGGAGGTATTTGATACATTTTTTTGGATGTTTTTTGTTCTTCATTTTTTTTGAAAGTATAGATTTGGGCTTAATTTCGAATTTTTTAAAGTACAAGTTTTGAGTTGAAGTAAATCTTTTGAGCTTCGTTTCATTCTTATAAGACATTTTTTTTCTTGAATTTTTTAAAGCAAGTGTTTTGGATTGGAGTATGTATTTTTTGGAAAAAAATTTAAATGAGTTTTTTTTTAAATTAAATCTTTTGTGATGCTTTTTTTAATTGAGTTATTGTGTGAATTTTTGAAATAATTTTTTTGAAATTCATACTCTATTAGCATGGGAAATCGAAGGAATTTTGCGAGAAAATATGATTGAAAAAGAGACCCTGAGGAACATAGAGAAGAGACGAGACAATCTCACAAAATAAAGATAGAAGCACTCTCAAATATTGAAGGGGAAAATCAACCTCAACTAGAAATTGAAGCAGATATGTAAATGTAAATATTATGATCTATTGATATATTTAAATTTTTCCTAGTGTAAAATGTGAAGCTTAATTTTTATTTGATGAACTAATTCAAGAAAAATATTTCTCAATGTAAACAGAGAGAAATATTCCTCAAAACATTGATAATGAGATACAAAATTTTGAAAGAGAAAGTGAAAGAGATATGGAACCAATGATTGAAGATGGTGAAAATATTGAAAGAAATTCAAGTGAAGAAATTGAATCACAAGGTATGTACATATGTATATATATATTGAGCACATGCATGTATTATTGAAATTATATATATATTTATTAATTTAGTTATTTATTGAATATGTAAACTTATTATGTACTATTTATTCGAATATGTATAGTTGAAATCAGTGTCGATGATGAGATGTTAGAAAATGTTGACACTCACATATGTGGAGATAAAAAACCCGACCATTATATATGATATCGTGTTAACCGCATTTTTTAAATGTATTTCATAAAGGAGCAGGGGACAGTTCAAGCTCAAATGTTGAAAGGTATCCTATCATTAAGGAAATTAAAAGAAGCTACGACACTACTGGGTATTCAAAAATCAACCAAAGATAAAAAAAATGAAGGAAATTGTGATACAAAATATAAGTAGTGCTATAAATTCAATTAGGAGATCTAGATAGAAAAATGTTTCAATTGTACGTAGAGGAATACATATGGTAGTGGTTTCATCAAGTAATAAATAGAATCGTTTAGTAACATCAATGGCACGATCATTAGGAACGTCGCAAAAAACTTTGCACAAACATCGGATATTTCGGCTGCAAATAGATGTAAATGATGAACTCGCTTGTTGGAGAGCTATTTGTAGGCAACCATACAAAGATAGACTTGGGAGAAAATGTTAAAAAAATAATAGATGAATATTGGAAGAACAATTCGTGTGCTTCGCCAACTGCAAAGCATGTGATGCGAAAAAGAGTAACACGAAATCAGTAAGAAGAATATGAAAAATATTTCTTGGAAACCACCCAAATAGAGTTATTCAACAAGTTCAAAGAAGAGAATCATGAAATTCATGTTTCAATCAGTGATTTTGTTCAACAAAAACCATGGTATGTAAAACCTATCACCGTACGCGACACTTGTTGTTGCCGTTATCATGTGGAATTTGAGTTATATTATGACACATTCCTTGATTTTAGTAGAACATTATGGAAGGATTCACCTCCTCCTTCCACTATCCGTGAATTCATATCTCAAATTCTATGTGAAAGAGAAAGCGATGAACTATTTTACAAAAAGAAATGTGTTGGTGGTAAAAAATGCGATGATTGTGGAAATTTGACTAAATTTAAAAAAAAATATCGTACTGATATAAATGATCAATCATTGTCCAACATGAAAATGAAATGGAAGAGATATGAATATATCCATACATCGATTCAAGGTGAAAATAGTGTTAAAATAATTGAATTACGAGAAGACAAAATTTTTGTCATAGACTTTTTGAGAAAGTTTGAGGCAGAAATTTACAAATACACCAAGAATTCCCATAAAGCTCGATGGAAAGACTTGCAATTCAAAAAATCTCGTGAAGTTTTTCCACCAGGGACCATTTTGTCAGTGATTAATTTTGCAAAAAAATACACATTTGTTCCAAAAAAAAAATTCAGAGTGAATACTATCATTCTAACCAAGTCTCCATGCTCGTCCATATTCTATATAGACACGCTGAACAAAACGTCGATCATATAGAAAGCAGGAGCGAAAATCG
This sequence comes from Pinus albicaulis, assembly GCA_034641835.2. Taxonomy (NCBI): domain Eukaryota; kingdom Viridiplantae; phylum Streptophyta; class Pinopsida; order Pinales; family Pinaceae; genus Pinus; species Pinus albicaulis. The sequence continues at coordinate 1,474,778,296 of CM076575.1, forward strand.
AAATATCATTAAAGAATATCACTTTTATATCAGTGATGATCGTATACATGATACATATTTTGTACAACATTGTTTTGGAAAAATTTATGATTCCTTGAAAAATCGTGGAATAACATTCAATTAACATTGGATATGGTCAGACGGATGCGCAGGTCAATTCAAATCTGCACGATCATTCTTTTGGTTGTTCTGTCTTCATAAGAAAACATGCATTAAACATTGTTGGAATTTCTTTGAGACTGGCTATGGAAAATGAGAACTTGACAGTGCAAGGGCATGCATAAAACGAGTACTTCGAATATTTCAAATGAACCCCTCTGCAATCCGAATTGTGGACGCGAAATAATTTGTTCAATGGTGCATCGCTGCTCTAAGCCATGCGACTAACCCATCAAGGGAAGTGCGAAGGTACATTCAATTTAATTTTTATTGGAAATCTAATTTTATCGTGCAATGCTTATGTTTGATTGTATTTTGATATCATATTTACATTCTTCTTTGAATTTTCCATATAAAGGTTTTTCTGGCATATTAGGATCGAAGACGTAGATATATCAATTGGAAATGATGTTGAAACAATAAAAGGGACTCGAAAATTGCATTCAATTAAAACAAAATCGTCCAAAAATATGTTTTCACTGGATAAAAGAAAATATTCTTGTTTTTTTCATGTTTGCATAGACAACACAAAATCGAATGACATTTGTGAAAATAATATGTATGTAAACGATTGGAAACATACAGAGCTAAATACAAAGGGAAAAATGTCCATTGCAATTTTTGATGAAATGCAATCAGGGGAAACTACAATATCATCCGATGGTGATCGAGTTTCTGATCTTGTTAGAGAAGGTAACATTTGAATTGCTTTCTAATGATTTAAAGATCTAGAAATAAATTTAAATTTGTATAATTTTGTTAAGTTTTTTTTATTGTGCAGGAGATTTTTTTGCTGTAATTGCACCTATTGACAACAATGAAAATGTGAAGTATTATTTGATGCGTTTCACTGAATGAAAAATGAAATTATTAGAAAAATATAATGATCACTAATTTCAATATGGAAGAGGATCTATTATACTGAAAGGTTATTTTTTCAGAAAAATTAATCAAAGTGGGGATTTTTTTTACTTTGAAGACTATGAACCTAATTCCATAAGTTGTCAATATAGTCACTTGGTGTGTGCAGCATACATCATGTTGATAGAGGTTCAATCAAAGAAAAAAATGAAAAACAAGAAATGGAAAATGTCAAAATCCGATCATAAAAAAATGATTGAAGATGGCATTCCATTGGAATATTTTTTATTGAACTGCCCAACAATTCATTCTCTTTAGATGAAATATGTTTTAGAACTTCCAGTACTCAACTAAAAATTGAGCTTCTTATGTTATTTGTGCAAGTGTTTTCACATGTGCAAATTGTTTTGGTACATGCACGTGCTCTAGTACCAACTGAAAGTAGCTTTTCTATACATGTGCATTGATGAAAAATGTTACATGTATTGGATATATATAATATATATACATGTTCTAGAATGCAATTAATTGTTCAAGTAGTTTTACTATGTGCATTGGTGAAAAATGATTCACATACTCAATATATATGTTCTAGAATGCAATTAACTGAAAGTAGTTTTTCTATGTGCATTCATGAAAAATGTTGCATGTACTAGATATATACACGAACTGAATGTGCCCAATTTTTATTGTGGGATTTTCTGATAAAAATTATCCAAAATGTAAATAAATCATCCACAGTATAGTTTTGTATGAAGATTCTTTCAGACAAGAGACTTGGAGCACTTCTCCGACTTTTGGTGGGATTTGACCCATATCTCTTTTCCTAATTGAAGATCTAGTACAAAATTTGTCTGTCCAATGGTCGGATATGTTCTATGTTCTAGAATGCAATTAACTGAATGTCATCAATTTACCAATTTATAAATCAACAAGGCTACCTATTTGAGTGAATTAATGACATTGACCCGAATTCAACAAACATATATGTACTTCTTATATTTCCAATCAAAATTACAGGGATAAATACATATATCTATTTTATTTTATTTTCAATTAGAGCTCAATTGATATGGTTAGTTGCATTGAAAAGCTATGTTCTTCCTATTGGAAATTTTTTCACTCAAACAAGGGTATGTAGAGATCAAAATCAATCTTAAGATGCCAAATGTACTTCAACCATCCAAAACTTGAATTTGAAAAACTTTTTGATTAAATCAAAACAACACTTGACATGTGAGTCTTCCATCTAGGCCAAATGTAGATTGAAACCATCCAAAAATTAGATCAAAACATTTAACATTTAACATTAAATCAAAACTAAAGAGATAATGTACAACTTATTTACTCTTTTTTATTAAATCAAAACAATACTTCACATGGGAGTCTTCCATAGGCCAAATGTAGATTGAAACCATCCAAAACTTAGATCAAAACATATAACGTTATATAAAAACATTTAACATTTAACATTAAATCAAAATTAAAGAGATTTACATATAACTAATTCTTTACTCTTTTTTATTCTATCAAAACAATACTTCAAATGGGAGTCTTCCATAGGCCAAATGTAGATTGAAACCATCGAAAACTTAGATCAAAACATTTAACATTATATCAAAACATTTAACATTTAACATTAAATCAAAATTAAAGGGATAAATACATATAACTACTTCTTTACTCTTTTTGATTAAATCAAAACAATCAGAGGGAGTCTGAATCAAAAAAATAGAAAGGGGGCTGCCCATAACCAGGAAACCAACCCAGAAGATGCTACCCAATATCGAGAAACCAACAGACATAGAGTGTTCAGAAGCACTGTGATTGCAAAACATGACAAAAGTTCAAAAAATCTAAAGAGGACCTGACATCAAGCTAGCTATCGATGTGTGTAGGAGGATTCTCCTCCACAATTGGACAACTGTAGTTCTCTAGATCATCAACTACTCCCTTGGAGTGCTGGGAGGAGCTCTCCAAAGCGGAAGAGGAGCCAGAGTCATCTTTGAGATTTTTCTCCACACGAGCCGAGCTATCGCTGCTGGTGTCTCGGGGCTGATGGGTTGGGATGGTGGACTTTCTCCGTCGCTTCCTATAAATAGAGGCACCTTCATCTTGGGGCTTCTCCTGAATAAAGACAGAAATGGTAGTCGTAATTCGATGTCTGACCATAGCACTAGTGAAGTGAAAGTGTGTGACACTGCTTGTCGGAGGAGGGTGCTCTCCTGTGTCATGGATTGAATGAGGCAGGCGAGAGCCAGCACTCCCACCCCCTCCACCCCTACCCCCACCTCCCCTTCTACAATGCATTCGATGTCTACGTATGGGAGTCTTCCATAGGCCAAATGTAGATTGAAACCATCAAAACCTTAGATCAAAACATTTAACATTATATCAAAACATTTAAAACATTTAGCATTAAATCAAAATTAAAGGGATTTACATTTAAAACATTTAACATTAAATCAAAATTAAAGGGATTTACATTAAATGTAGATTAAAATGGTATCCAAAACTCAGTTTTAAAACTTTTTTATTATATCACAACATTACGTCACATGATTAATGTACTTCAACCATCCAAAACTTGGGTTTTAAAAACTTTTTGATTATATCAGAACATTACTTGACATGCCATCCAATTGTAGTTCAACTATCCAATAGAAACATTTAATATTATATCACATGTGCCAAATGTAGATTCAAACCAACTAAAAATTAAGTTTTAAAAACTTTTTGATTAAATATATCACGCAACGTTACTTCGCATGCAATGAGAATTATAGTTCAACTATTCAATAGAAACATTTAACATTATATCACATGTGACAAATGTAGATTGAAACCTTCCAAAACTTAAGTTTTAAAAACTTTTTGATTATATATCATGCAACATTAAAACATTAAACATTTAACATTAAAAATCACATGCCAAATGTAGATTGAAACCATCCAAAACATGAGTTTTAAAAACTTTTTGATTATATCATACATAACATTACTTCACATGCCATGCCAATTATATTTAAACTATCCAATAAAAAAATTTAACATTATATCACGTGCCAAATGTAGATTGAAACCATCCAAAACTTAACTTTTAATTTAAGAACAAAATTATAAATCACAACATTACTTCACATGCCAAATGTAGATTGAAACCATCTAAAACTTAACTTTTAATAAATAACAAAAAATTATAGATCACAACATTACTTCACATGCCAAATGTACTTCAAGCATCCAATACTTAAATTTTAAAAACAAAACAAATCATAACACATCATTACATAACATGCCAAATTTAGTTCATAAGCAAAACAAAATTTAAATTTTAAAAACAAAACAAGTTATAACACATCATTACATAACATGTCAAATGTAGTTTAGAAGCAAAAAATTAATTTATAGAAGCAAAACATTAATTTATAGATGACAACATTACTAGTAGTTCAATTATCCAAAACTTAAAAGTTTTAAAAACCAAACAAATTATATAACAACATTACTTCACATTCACATGCCAAAAGTACTAAAACCATCCAAAACTTAACCTTTTGGAACAAAACAATTTATATTAACACTGTAATAAATATGTCCAAAAATTGTAGATCTCACAAGTATCAAACTGTATCAAGTTATATATATATATATATATATACTAAAAAATTTCAAATGAAAATGCACGTGTACATATATAAACTTATTTTCAATAATATTAAAAAAAAAAGTTAGACAACTTGTTCAAATGGTTGAAATGGTGTGGATGTTCCTATCTTCATCACTAGAGTTCGTAGATTAAAGAAATCTTCTATAGGAACCTAAATTCAAAAAATTTAAATAACTCAAGATATATATATATATATATATATATATATATAGATATATATATATATTATATCTCAATTTTTAATGGAACTTTTTGAGGTAGAATATATATATATATATATATATTTATATATATAACTTTTAAACATAAATTTTAAACTTGTGAAAAATTGTCCATACTTGTGGCTCATCTCCTAAGGAAGTAGAAGGTACATCTGCCAAGGAAGAAGAAGGTACCACCATCCCAAAAACATTGGACGGAATTGGAATATGCTAAAACATTTTATCATTATATATACATACATGTACATGTGTGCAAAATTATTTGTTTTAAAATAATCACTTAAAAAACACTAACATTTTCCAACATATCTTAATGGTGAGACCCATCTGCATTGTTTGAACCAGAGGTCCCGAACGTGATATTAACATTTTCATCACTCATCATGCGTGACAACTGCAAATGGTGTTTTAACATATAATGATACATTTTTTTAGATCAATGTACATACAAATAAATGTATACATGTACATACACATGTATTTATTACAAATTGTACACATGTATACATGTTAAAATAATTGAACCCTAAGGTCATTAACACATACCATTCCCGTGCCCTCTTCCTCATGAAGAATTAGGTCTTGAAAACCATTGCAACAATTTTTTGCATATATTCGGAAATCTTCAACATTCATGTTGTCAATCTCTTCATCTGTACAATACACAAAACTGGCACGTGCATTTTCATGTTCTCTTTGTCGACTTAGACAAAAATTGACTCCACTTAGTTCACTGTAAACATTGTCGATCATGACATCCCTTGCTTCTCGACTTATTTGAGAAGTCGCATCCATCTCTGACCGCAAAGTTTTGACCTGAAAAGGTCGACTCACCAATGGTGGCTCAAGGCGAGGCAACTCCACATCTCGCTTAGCACCCTTACAGTCATATAATCAACCTTTCCCTGGACCAAAAAATTCTAACAGAAGGTCGTTGTAGTTGGGTTTCATACCCAAAAAAAATTCTACGTAAAACAATTGTGCAAAATAAACAGGAAGCTCGTTGTTCCATGGGAGCCTTCCATATGCTACAAGGTGCATATCATACAAATAGCGAGCTATATTTGGGTGTTTTTAATATTGCACCTTTCACATTTTTCTTTTTGTCCCTTCCTTGAAATTAAACATTGACTTCACCATATCTCTTGTAACTTTTTGTTTTACATTCTCCCATTTATCGGGACCCATTACTGTTTCCTTTCTCTTTCTCATCACTTCTACAAATGTATCAGTAGTTGGCCCAAGATTTTTGTACACATTTACAATATCACATAATGAATGTGTAACTATTTCGAGGCTTTGTCGACTCTGAGCAGGTAGATTCAAAGCCACGATATCTCTCTGCAATTTCACATGAATTTTTTCACACCTTTATAAGGTGCATTGCACCATGTTTGTTTCCCATGGTATATTAGAAATGTCGGTCGGATAAGTTGTGGTGGGTAGACAACGTTCTTCTTGAATGTAGCATTCTGCCCTGCATCAATTTTGACCAATATTTGAAACATTTTCAGCCTCTGCATCAATATATATATAATTTCATATATCAGATAAAACACATGTAAAAAAATTTGTACAAATTCATTGAAAAAAATATTGAAATTGATGGCAACCTCGATGTGGTTGGTTAGCATCTTCTCCACCCTGAAATTGTTGAGACCTAGAATGACCCTGCCGAGAACCAGACCCAGAACGACCCTGCTGAGAACCAGCACCACCAGCCATTGATTGGCCTCAGGGGGAATAAATATCACCACCTTAATGCAACCTACTACAACTCATTGATGGCCCTTTAAGGGGATTTGAACCACCACCAACCTCTCAAGACGAGAGAGAAGCTTCATCAACAAATACAAATTTATAATCAATTGAAAAATACATTCATGTGTACATATAAATACATGTACATATTCATTGATTAAATTGCGTGAACCATACCACGACTGGGTGAAACATGGGTACCGTCCATGGATAGAGTAGAGACCCTTCTCTTCTTAGCTCCTAACAAATAAAAAATGAAACTTATTAACAACTAATTTAACTCACAAAGTTAATAAAAAATAAATTCCATATGTACACACATGTATGGAGATTTAATATTATATTTAAATACCATGAACATCCCCCGATCCCTGATCCCCCATATGGGATTCTGTTGATCTTCGTTGTTAATCCTCCATATATATATATATATATATATATATATATATATATATTGGTGGAAATTTACACAAAAATAAATTTCAGAAAATCAATTTGTAATTTAGTATACACGAATTATGTAGAACACAACTTTCAAAGCACTAATTGATGTGTGAAACTCAATTTAAGCAAAAAAGAAATTATAAAAATGATAAGTTCACCAAATTGCGCTTTACATGGTAGGAGCACACTTGATATAAAATTGAAAAAAACACATTTTCATTAAAAAATAAGTGAAAGTGCATTTAAAAAAACTCCATTTAAACAAAAAATTTGTGAAGTCCCCGCATTTTAATTTTATAAAAATATGAAGTTCACCACTTGTTGCAAATGTGAAGTTCACCAAGTTGCGCTTTACATGGTGTGGTGGGAGCACACTTGGTATATAATTGAAAAAATCACATGGTCATTAAAAAAGATGCATTTATAAGTACACAACATACACATATCCAAGATATGTTACAATGTCCATCAATAAATTTTGAAGGAGAGCATCTCAACACTAATTTATCTTTGAGAGATGAATCTTGAATTTTTGAAGAGCATCTCAAAACCAATTCATCTTTGAGAGATGAATCTTGCATTGGAATTGTTTTGTATAATTCTAATTCATCTTTGATATATGAATCATGAATTGGCATTGCCCCGTGCAATAGATCAGTAGACATCTTATTCACATTCGTACAATGCCTTATACTAAAAAATAAAAATTGGCTAACAATATTGTTTGCTATTTCATGCAGTTCTTTTAGCCTCTCCTTCTTAACTTGGCACACACCATTCATCTGGTTGCACACAAGTTCAGAATTGGTTAAAACTACAATTTCATTTGATCCATACTCTATCATTGTTCTTGAGCCTTCTATCAATCCAATATAATATTCCTCATTGTTTGTTGTTCTTCCCGGTATATTCATTTTCCTTTGGATGACTTTGCTAGTCACAATATTGGAAAGCACATATGTAATCACTTCTTTCCCTGGATTGGGATAGCAAGAAATTTCTATGCATAGTTTCCATTTTTCAACCATATTTAATGGTTTTCTTATCCTTGAAAAAAAATTCAATAAAGAACATATATATGACATGGGAGAAATGACACAAGATCATGAGGTAAATGACATGTGCATGGTTTATCTTAAAGTTTTACTTAAAAAGTTTATGGTCTAGAATTCACATCTAAAATTAATGGGAGGAAGCCTTTAGTTTGTGAGAGAAATGACATGTCATGTACATAGTTTACCTTAAAGTGGTTGTGTTTTATGGATATTAAAATGAAGAACTTCTATTTAGATCTATTCCAGAGATTGAATGTAGGGGCATTTACTAGATATGTCACCTTTCATAAAAGATGAGATCCAGAGGCTACATGGCCCTTTACAAAATCTGCCTATAGAACTTGCAGAAGTTAAGAAATTTACATTGACAAATTTACTTGTGAGAAATTTACATTGACAACATATAGAGATTCAACTAGGATTGTGAAAAGTACAAGTGGACAATGTATAATTCTACTTAGAAGAGTCTTTGGTTTAAAGGTTAAGCAAGAAAGAGTAGTTACTTTCTCTATCTAGAGTAGAAGTGGAATACATAGTAGTTACTTCTTTTTGAGTGTTTTGGATGAAATGTGTTGTACAAGATTTTAAGGTAATTTATTTTTGAGTGTTTTGGATGAAATGGGATCTACAAGATATTAAGGTAAGGTAAATTTATTTTTTAGTGTTTTGGATGAAATGGGCTCTACAAGATATTAAGGTAAATCTATATACCTATTAAGTGTTTCAATAGAACTGTAGTAATAATTTCAAAAATAAAATATTCTACTTCCTTCAATCACTATTTAAATATTATCATAAAGTACCACTTCCTCTCACAACAAGTCTTTGAGAAAATAGTGAAGATGGAATACATAAACACAAAACCTCTTGTTAGAGAAGCATTTGAATATGTGAGAAACAAATTAGGAATAGTTCTTGTAAATTATCTTGTTAGAGAACCATTTCAACATGTGAGAAACAAATTAGGGATAGTTCTTGTAAATTATTGTCACTTATTTGACTTCAAAAGAAGAGCCTATGAAATTGAATGCAATATCTATGTGGGAGAGTACACAATATCTAATGGGGAGAATAGATATAAGGAAGGAATAAAAAGAGTAACAAAAAGCATATGATTGTGTCAATAATTTGATAATTTGAAGTATTCAAGAAAGATAACAAAGGACCATCAAAATTGAGTGCAATATCTATATGATATCTATATTATCAAGTGTCAATAATTTGAAGTAAATAAAGATAACAAAGGACCATCAAAATTGAGTGCAATATCTATGTGGGAGAGTACACAATATCTAAGGGGGAGAATACAATATAAGGAAGGAATAAAACGAGTAACAAGAAGCATATGATTGTGTCAATAATTTGAAGTAGTCAAGAAAGATAACAAAGGACCATCATCAAATTCAAATTGAAAGATCAAGTAGTCTTCTTCATGAAGAAGAAGCATTAACTAGGTTCATCATTTAAAGGGTTCATTTTTTAATGAAAAATTTTATGAATAATATGGAATGGATCATTGTACATTATGATAAATCTTGTATTTAAATGAAATTTGATCTATAAATAAAAAAATAAAATGGGATCATCTCTTCATATGTGTGTGTGTGTGTGTGTGTGTGTGTGTGTGTCTGTAAGAGAAAAATAAAAAGAAAAGGTAATTCCACCAAGCCTAAAGGAGCATGTCCTAATACACTAAATTATGTCCTAATACATTAAATTATGTTTGGTTTCTAGAAGAATTAATCATGAAGAGTCATGAGATCCACATTTAGACCATACTATTTGCAAGTTAAAAGAGCATGTCCTAATACATTATTATGTTTGGTTTCTAGAAGCATTAATCATGACTTTTATTTGAGATCCACATTTCCATCATACTATTTGCAAGTTCACATTTCCATCATGCTATTTTCAAGTTCTCTATGAAGATATGTAGTCTAATAACTAATTAGCAAGTTGTGATGTCCTAATACATTATTATTTTTGGTTTCCATCATACTATTTGCAGAATAGTATGAAGATATGTAGTCTAATAACTATACAGTCTAGCCCATATAACATATAACGGCCTTTAACAGTATGAGCATAGAGTCAAAAAACAGAGAGGCCTCCCAACAGAGTTCCACATGTTCATCAAGGTAAGAAACATAATATCGGAAGTGAAACAGTGACACCACTGAACATATGTGAATTTAGAATGATTTCAACTCTTTTTTCAAAGGAGAAAAAACCCAGTTTCATATATTGATAACAGTTCATATACAAAATCGTCTTGATATACCCATAACAGGGTATCAAGTAGAAAAGATCAGATTCTGTCTCATATAGATATACATTACAACAGTATAAAAGACAATATGTAGTCACATTACTGCAGTAGATCATTCTAGTTCAATCATTCCAGCTTTCAGGAATCGAGAGAAGACTCAGTAGCGGCATAAGCTTAACAGTTGTGGTAAAATTCCATGCACAAGATGAGAATAAGCTAGAGCGGATGAAATTGATGGATCCACAGGAACAGTAACAACTGCAGCAACCGAATGCATATCATACTACCAAAAATTCAACATACACCTCACAACAAAAGGTAATGAAAATTAAAGAATAATCAACAACATAGATGCTTTGTTTGGAATTTTTAGTTTTCTCATTCCCACTTGGCTGTAAAGACAAATTTTATATAACAATGAGTGCCTTGACTTGTACATGACACCAATCAACTCAAATTAGAACCAAGAATTCCAAAAGGTGCATTTTCAGTAACAGTCGAAAGTTAACATAGAAAAGGAAATCCCTTTATACGCAAGTGAACCCCAAAATCTAATGGACTCCCCCGAAGCCCAGGGTTACTTCTTACACGTGGAAGGGAAGTGGAGTGCAATTCAGGGCCGAAAGAGAGGTGGGCTTGCATGGCAGCTCCGATTAGAAAAAAAAAAGTGGACAACAATCCTGTGAGGCTTCTTCTAACAAGGTGGCATCCACCAAGTGGTGGAGAACTGGAAGAGGAGACCGAGAAGCAGCTGTTCCCTGGAACTTGTGATTCAAGAGAGGCCACAAAGTCGAAATTTTATGTTTCAACGAGGTTTTTTCATTTCAACAAGGTTCTTTTTTTCAACAGTTCCTTCATATATGTGGGACTGACTTAGGCATCCAAGAATCATCTTAACAAGCAAGAAATTAGTGATACCAAAGTTTTCAAAAAAAAATTATATGAGAAAAGAACATTTTGGACTTGACATGACATGCACTAGGCTTAATTAGTACTAATGGAACTTTGTGATTATCACCATAATTGGTAATGAATAATTCATGCAGATTTCAATGTATCATGTTGCATAACATATGTTTAAAATGAAAATAATTTTGAAGCTAAGAACCTAGCAACATTCAAGGTATCTAGTGTCTTCATAATTGGGAAAAAAATCACACAATTAGAGTGCATATAACGAAATCTAACACCATGTTGCATGGGTGCAGGTTCAAAACTGGGTGTAGACTTGTAGCATGGATGAAACACCTGGTAGTAGACTTGCAGAGGAGGAGCAGGAGGAGAAATACCTGGTAGTTTGCTCGCTTGACTTCGCCATAGATAATCACCACCAGAGTAGACGGAAGCAGCCCCAGACCAACAATAACACAGAAACACAAAAATGCGCGAAGAATCAGAGAAAAGAAACACAGACACGGTAAACAAATGAACTTCGCGGGCGATATATTTATAAGAACTAGTTTGGCTGAACTATTTTAAGAGTAAAAGTTCGGCCGATCTAAAAGTTCGACCGAAATTTTGTTGTTGTTTTTCCCATCTCCGAAAAAAATTATTTTTTCCCACGACGTCAGTGTGCCATCAATGTAAACGGAAGAACGAGTTCGGCCGAACTTTCTCATAAAGTTCGGCCGAACTTTATAAAAAGTTCGGCCAAACTATTGCTGAAAAAAAAATTCCACCCCCGATTCTCACAAAAGTGTAACCCAACTTCACATTTCCGCCCAAGTACCTCTCGATATTTCGAAGAAATATATGTGTTTCAAATCATATGAGTTTAAAGGAGTTCATTTTGGATGAATATCATCGGAGTCCATATCTGGGACATCTTAGATATCAAATATGTTGACAGCAATTAGGAAAGACGATTTTTTGCCCAGGATGCATAAGGATATTGCTGAATACCTAATCAAATGTCTAGAGTGTCAGAAATTCAAAGTGGAGCACCAACACCCTGCAAGGTTACTTCAGCCTATTCCTATACTGAAGTGGAAATGGGAAGTCATCTCACTTAATTTCATCACAATATTACCAAGGAGTAAAATAAAAAATGACTTGATTATGGTGGTGGTGGATAGGCTTAGTAAAGTGGCTCATTTCATACCCATGCAGTCAACTTACAAGACCATACAGATTGATGATATTTTCATGAGAGAAATATTCATATTGCACGGTATTTTGAGAGTCGTCATCTCGGATCGTGATGTGAAGTTTACATCAGCCTTTTGGAAGACATTGTTCACTGGCTTGGGGACACAAATCTAATCTAGTATTTCCTATCATCCTCAAATGGATGGACAGATGGAGAGGTTGAATCAGATAATAGAAGATATGTTGTGCATGTACATAATGCAGTAACTCACTAAGTGGGAATAATATTTACATCTGGTTGAATTCTCTTATAATAACGGATATCAAGAATCCCTCAAGATGATTCATTTTGAAGCATTGTACAGAAGACAATGTCGGATCCCCATAAATTGGAGCAATCTAGAAACCAAATTGATGCTTGGACCTGACATGCTAGAGGATATGGAACGAGAAGTATGAAAGATTAGGTGGAATTTAAAAGTAGCACAAGATAGGAAAAAGGTGTATGCAGACTGAAAAATAATCTTTCAGGAGTTTGAGATAGGTGACCATGTATATGTGAGAATTAAACCAAAGAAAATCACTCTAAGGTGGAATGCTTGTGCCAAATTGGCTCCCAGGTACTGTGGCCGATTCTAGATATTGGAACGAATAGGGTCGATGGAATATTGACTAGCCCTACCTAGTCATATATTGGTACATAATGTGTTCCATGTATCTCTATTGAAGTAATCCATACATGACCCAAAGCATGTGATACACTGGCAGAGCATACATGTAAGTTTTGTTTACGTTATAGTTACAAATAAAAAGAGTAATTAATTAAATTAATTATAAAATATGTTGTTTGCAGGAAGAAGCGGACAGAGAGGTCTTGGTAGAACCCCAACGTATTGCCGATCATAGAGAAATAACACTTTGGAGGTGAGTTATCTCCCAAGTTAAGGTGCAGTGGAAGCACTTTAGCCCAGAGGAGGCCACCTGGGAGGATGAAAACTCTATTTGAAGCATATCCTGAAATGTTTTCTATGATGAAGTAACACTTTGGACGATGTTTACCTTTAGAGGGGGAAGATGTAACACCTCGTTTTATTTTTAATTATTTTTAACAAAATTTTACAAATACATTTTAATTATTAAGTGAAAGAGAATTAACAAATGTGGGTATTCATTAATAATACTTTAAGTTGTATTTCATAAATAAGAAAATTGAAATTTATCTTGAGTATGGATTAACTGAATGGTAAAATTATTCCAAGAGTCCAAAGTAAAATATAGAGGTAGTTTCTGAAAATTACTTTTCCCGAAAAGGATAAAAAGGAAATATTGAAGTGGGAAAGGGGTTTTGTTCAGGAAGGAAAAGAGGGCTAACAACAACATGTTGTGAAGGAGAGATTTTTCTAGACCTGGGAACACGAGTGGAACTCTAAGTCCTTAAGGAAGTGTAGGCTGGACGAAGTTCCCAATTCCTAACTCCTGACATTTTTCCTTATTCCAACCACTCTAGTGCGGATAATGGGGGGAGAATATGACGTGATTGGCTCTCTCACGGTTGGGAGGAACCATCAGTTTAATCACGGTTACAAGAGATAAGTATATGTAAATGTTGTTATAGTCTTAAAAGTTAGAATAAGTTTGTATCTTAATTTATTATTTCTATTAACTATTTATCTCTGTTGGGTGTGAGAAGTATGGCCTCAATAGGTTTAATCAAGCAGAATACAGACTCTAGTAGTTGAAAATAAATAGCCAAGAAGAGTTTTTGTTAAGGATAGTATATTGAATAGTATGCTATTGGAAACTTTTATAAAATGTTCGCATCAAAAAACCTTAAAATAATTTAAATGCATACATATATCATAAATATAGAGCCATAGATAGAAAATACACAATTTGTATATAAAACCAAACTCTTAAATATAAACCAGAATGTTTATAGATTCGAACCCAAGAGTCAAACCAGACTTAAAACAGTATCAACTTGTATAAATAATTATTTCCACTGAATCCTATATATAGGGTTAAACTGAAAATTATAATAAAAATCCTTCTGTATGTAAGCAAGAGATTCTGCTACCAAAATGTTACATAATGTATATAGTAAATACAAATGTCTAGAATTATACATGACAAACAGAGAAAATTCACATGTTGTCCTTAGACCCAAATAGGGCGGACTTAGTCGTGACAGCGAAAGGATAAACAATAAGCCAAACTTAAAAACTCCTAAAGAACTCATCATCTAAGTATGAAAATACTCATCAAATTACTTGCATGCCAGAGAGATGCATAGGTTATTGTTATACATGTAAATGCGGAGGGTTTAACCCCCTTAGTAAACAAGAAGTGTAAACCGTAACAATGAATAATATCAGACGTCGAATTGAAAGCTTACTTATATCGTTTGGTTTGAAACATAGTGCCGAGAAGATAGAAAACCCCCCCATAGATTATGAGTCACCCAACCTGTGGAATAATAGTGAGAAAAACTCATTAAGAGTCATGGAAAATAAGAATTGGTAGACATAGAAACTATCCATTAACAAACAAGAGGAAATCTGCGGAAAAATATATGAATAATACCTCTAGCGGTCAGGGTAGGAGCTAGAGTCCTTTTCATTCAATAATACAGACCAATGACAAGATTCAATGACAGAACTAAGCCAACATTAAACAGCCTCACTGTCCCTAAGTCAGAACACCCTAGACATAAGCATTTGAATAAAAAATTAAACCCTCACAAGATTACAGTGAATACAAAACCTCTGTAAGATTAATGACACAGATATTTAGATAAGATAATGAAAAAAACTTGCCTGGCAGAGGTAAGGGAGTCGACGCAACAGAAATGACATATGGAAGCTCTGTGAAACAGGCAGCTTCACCACCATTTGAATTCGCCAAATACCACAACCTATTATCGATAAAACCTTTGCAAGTTGGAAGAGCCTAGTCCGATGAAGCGAGGGACTGTTCCAACGCGGAAAGGGAGGCCATCACCACCAAGTGGAGGCAGGAGTTACAGAGCGGCAGTGAGAACTAGTTGCAGCAGAACAAAAGAACCAGGTAACGGAGCTCGAGGTCGTTAGCTACCCTAACCATCCTCTCAAAACTCACAGTTGTCGGATCAAAGAAGCCTCATATCAATGGTGATGGACAGGGATAGAATTAAAGCTCGATGTCATACATTTGTCGACCTCTTATGGAGGTGGAACCTTTGAATTTCATTCAAAACCATGTTTAAACCTTTGCATAAAATCTATTGCATATGAATATAATCTATATTTCAAGGTGGAAATAAATATAAGGCCAAATCTTAAGCATACGAATAGATACATTTTAATGACAAACCAATTCCAAAGTACCAAGTTCGATATTAGGTACGTGCATTCCAAACAAAAAATATGGTATCCATGTGTTGATCACGAAGGTGAGGGATACTTATATAATTATGGTTGAATATAAAATACAATTGGTTATGTTATTTACGTAATAATTTCAATTGTTAATTATTTTATTAACTGTTATTTAAATTTACAGTGAAATGTAATATGGTTATATTGTGAGTAAAAAATGAAATGCGGATGTATAGTTTGTAAAGTAATTTTTTTTTAATGAGGATTAGTATAGTAGTGACACTTTTAAACAATATTTAACACATATATATCTATATTTTTACAAATACCAAGGTATATCCAATACCATGGGATAGTACACCATCAATCAGAAAACCCATCAATTCTCATCATGTTTGTAATGTTAAATTTATTCTAATAAATAGATAAATAAATTTTAATGCAAAAAAAGAAAAATAATAAATTTATTTTAGACATGGTAACCCGCTTACCGATAGGCATATGTATAAAAAACTCCAAATCCACTATGTTCTCTTTGGGATTGAATATTTTTAAAAAATTACATTTGATAGCTTCTCTCCCTCCAAATTGAAGATGTTGGGTATGGTTTCAAACACCTTAGGTTTATTCTTAATCAAAATGTCTATAAGAAAAACAACCTCAAGGAAGTTTCTCGATACAAATATTTTGGAATCAATATCTATAAAAGTTAAATTGGAATTATAGCATTGAGAAAGGGATAAATGGAGGATGGAAAAATTATTATGTTCTTGAAAACAACTATAATTAAACAAATCTTTACAAATGGGATTAAAAAAAAAAACTCTTCTTTGAAACTCTTATCACACTTTTTATTTTATATGGATGTGAGGTTTACGGATGCAATATATCCAAAGATTAGTAGAGGAAGATAAAAACATCCAAAAGTGGTTTGCAGTCTATAATCTCAACATTAAAGGAAATACTCCATATCTTATCCTTCTCATCAAAGCAATCCTTCCCCCATTGAAAGCATGACTATAAGTAGGTATTCTATGTATAAGAAGATGTTAAACAACATGGAAAGAAAGAGATTCTTTAAAATTTCTTCCATAAGGACGCACAATTTGGCTAAAGTGAGAATGGAATAAGGATCCACAATTTGGATAAGTGAGAATGGCATAGGAATGCACAATTTTGGCCATATCATTGGGACATAAAGAAGAACATAATTTTATAAAATAGAGATTACATTATAAATATTATTACATCTAAATTTAAAGAGAAACTGTTGATTCACAAAGTGTTAGAAAAAAAAAATTAAAATTAAACTAACAATTATAGCAAAAAGGTGAAAAAAACACTAATAAAAATGTTAAATTGAAAAGTTGTAGTTTAATTTTCATAATCAACTAAATAATAATTGATATATTAAATTTAAATTCTCAATATTTTTTTCTTTTTAATATGTGTGTATAAAAACTTTTAGCAAAAAAATATTGCTGGCTTGTTATTTCTCCTCTATCAAACCTTTGTCGCAACAAACGATCAGTGTTGAAAAAAAAAAAAAACAATATGAAATTAATAATTATAATATAAACCTCGCAAAAAATTATATCACAAAATTGACTCGAGAATATGAAATGTAGTAAAAGCCTGAAAGAACATGTTTATTGTTTTTTCAAATTCATTACACCCTTACCAATTTAATTTCAATATTTGGATTGTTATTTCCTTTAAAAATATCACAGTGACCAACAAAAAAATCCCAGAAACAAAATACCATAATAAAACACCCCATGTATACCAATTCTTAAATATATTTGATTATTTAATAGGAAGCGAGCAATTGAACTCAGGACTTGCCCCACAACTGGAAGACACCGTTATGATCTACGAGTTCTATGTAAAGGTATGGATTGTATAACACTCAAGTAAGTAATAATAAATAAATAAATAATCGTTCAGAAGACCTAGAAATTTCTCTAAAAATTCTCCATACATTTGCTTCCAGCACTCAACTCTAATAAACAACTATATTATTGTGTCCATGACCCAAACTTCATAGGACATGCCACTTACTAGTCTAAATATGGTTCTCCGGGAATTCAATATTGAAATATTTGTGGGATATGGGTCAAAGAAACAACACTTCATTCGAAATATTGAATAATATCAATGACCTTTGTTACTTTAGGCACTAGCATGCATGGACTACATTTTATTACATTGAGGTGCCCTCTAGTTGAAAGTGATTGCCACATGAATAACACATATAGAAGGAGGCCATCCATAATTTCTCTCACTCGCTATGCAAAAGGGAAATTTCTTGAACTTATATTTTACCCCATTCACGTTTAATTGATGCTTTAAAGAAATCTCTAAATTCCACTTCGTATATAGATTACTATGCAAGAGTGGTATAAGGCTAATTATTGATAATGTAGCTTCATTGGTTTCCATATTACCAATTCTAAGTCTGTAATTAATGCCACCAAATTAATATCAATGTGGAACAATGCAACTCTCATTTAAATAAATTTAAGGAGGAGCTGCTCTATTCTAGTAACTATGCACTTGTGTTCTCATAATCCAATGATATGACTCACCTTGTATTTGGGCTGGCATAATTTTATTATTTTCAAGCATTGCTCAACCAAATTGTTGTACTACAATAATTCCTGAAACTAAATGTAGCAATGATCATATGCCAGCTTTCCTCTACAAAATTTGGCAACTCCACCACCAGTAATTTCATATTAAGAAAATTATAACACTCCAAAGTAGCATCATAAACTAAACAAATATAAACATGTATTTCTTACATTCCTTAATATGATTAGGTTTAGTGTTGTGGTTCTTATTTATGTGATCCCTATAGGTTGTTATATATTTCATATATATAATTCAAACTGTCATGGATATCCTTATTCTAAGATTTCATTCCATGTTAATAATATTCTAAATCATTCATCACAGAAATTTTTTGCTAGTATTCTTTGCAAGAAGCTTTTCCAATAGAGAAGTTGGGATGGGCTAGCAAGACCCTGCTAGGTTTATGTGATAATATCTTCCCTCACATTGGTATGTCATTGTCAGCAATTTCAACATCATGCTTAGAGAGTTTCCATTGACTTATGGTTATCTTCTATTCGATTTTTCAGACTATACTATCTCTATATTGGGGCTTTATTGAACATTAATACTAACTTCCTCTTTGTGTTTACCAACTCAAATGGATGTAATAGGCTTATTTTTCACACTAATTAGATTCATGTCAGTGTATGAACCTATTAAGCTTAAATATGCTTCCCATAGATTGTTATGGTGGAAGAAATTTGATATAGCTTCCCTTCTTTGCTTGTATACAACCCAAACTCAAACCTGATTAGGATTCACTTGTCTCTCTGTTTATTTTTCCCAATGCCATGATGCTCACATATTTTTTTTTTATTTATGGCCATTAGTGTGAGGATTATTTCTCTACTATAGGTGAAAATATTTTAACTATTATTAATCATAAAAAAAATATTCCAGTAGTTCGTTAAAATATGTCATCCTTCATAAAAATAACTATTCTTCTCTGACGACAAATTTGTGTTCTCAGGTTTCGTTCCAACTTATTTTTTATTAACTTTTAATATTGTTTTAACTTTTTCTGTGTAGAATCTTGAATATCCTTCTAATAATAAACATGTTGCAAAAAATAATTATCCTATTAGTGTTGAAAATTGTAACCGGGTTTGGTTTTCGTAATTATCTTTTTACTGGTAATAATATATATTTCATAAAAAACTAAAAGGAAGAAAAAGAAATTTTACATTATTATTTTTCATTAGTAAAGAATTTCCTCCATGCTTTTAGTATTTCTTGAGTCAAAGCTTTGTAGTTGAGTCAAAGTCCTATGTGGACTTCTTGTAAAGAAAAAGAAAAAAATACTTATTTTCCTCCACGAGGCCTAGTTAGATCTTCAACTCAAAAAGTTATCGTACCCAAAGGACATGACCCTTAACATAGATGTACAAATATTTATTGGCACTTGTTCTCCTTCATTTTCAAAAGAAGGTTCATTTATTTTCTGTGACAAGTTTGGTGGCATTTTGTGACAAGATATACACATTTTTTTTGGCATGATGATTTGTGATTTTTCTGTGGCACAAATACTTGGGAAAGTTGCAAGTATTTTGTAACATGTGATATGAAAAGGATGTGTAGTTCCTGAGCATGCTTTTATGTGAAAATAATGCAAGTTATTGTAGCTATTTCTAAAAATTGTATGTGATCCAAAGGAGGACTTTAAATACTATGATATGCGAGATTCAATAGGAATACGATGTCTGTGTAATATGATTTATAGGAAGGATGCGTATCCCTATGGTAGATGGAATCGAAGGATGGGTTTGTGACTAATTAGATGACCATGTTGAGGACAAAACATGACGAAGAATGAATGGATAACTTATTGTGGAATCTATAATATTTTTTAATGTAAAGAATATAATGATATTTCTATGGTTTCACATATTTTTTTCGCAAAAGTATATTATGATGCGAATAAGACTTTATTCCCTATGATACAAATATTTCCTAATCTATGTAATATGTAGACCTAATATTTGCGATTAGAAGTGTGTAGATATAATAGATGTAATGTCCTCAATCTCTATGATGTGAGAGATGAAATCATTGACTCTTATCTCTTTTATGCATGTAAAGACATAATATATGTGAGAAAAAGTTCACCAATTTCTATCATGTGAAGAAGACCTTGATTTATTTCATGCAAATAAGGGTAGGATTTCAATTGATGTGAGAAGAGTTATCTTTAAGATACAGGAAGTATCCCAATCACTATAATTATTTGTGGAAACTAATATCTTAACCTTACTTATTTTATAAAATAAATCAAAATATTAAAAGTCCAAGAATCAAGAAAGTGAAATATATAACACATGAAGGAACCAAATATTTATATTATCTCCATAATCAAAAGCTCAAACTTTGTAAAATTATTTGTGAAGATCATCTATATGGCACTAAAATTATATACTTGAGGATCAAAGAATAGTATTGAGATCTTAAGTGATAGAAACAATCTAAATCATCTCTAAGGAATATACAAGGAAACATATTTTCCATGATATTGATGGGAACATGCATAATTTTGCAATGAAACCATTTCTAGCACAAGAGGACGAGATATCTAGATACAAGAAGTTTTATGACCTAGTTCCTATCCTAGTTTGAACACCACAAACTTTGAATTTATATGCATAAATTTCTATTTGAAGCTTATCTTTGTAACATGACTACTTGAGGAAATCATGCTATCTATATATCCTTCATTTACATAATAGAATAATGAGTGACATAAATGAAGCCAACCTAAAGTTTGGGATTAAAATGGAGTTACAAGTGACAAAAATAAAGAAAGTTATTCTATATACACACAAAAAATGTTTGGATGCATACATAGGTTACCCTTTCATGACATATAAATTGAGATAGAGAAGCAATAATTGTATAAATCATATAAATATCGAGACCTTATAAACCATGGAATTTTATATCTTAAAATTGATGAACCTCATCTATGCTCTACAAATATGAAGTCGTAGCTTTTGAATGAAATTAATAAATTTCAACTTGCAGAACAAGAAAATATCTCTGCAAAGAAGGATAGGTAAAATCAAAATATGTATGTATATTTTTTTTCCATTCCATGACTTATGTAAAATGATTATAATGTTAAGTCCTTTAGGTCATGGTGATGATTATAAAAGGTTCCTACATAAACATAATTTAGATACAGCGACACGTAAGAGAATATCGTAAAGTTATTACATCTAGTATTTAATGGAGTATAAAAACTAGGTACTATAATTAAATTAAATGGGTAGATCACATGTAAAATAGTATCATTAGGGTTTTACAGCATGCCAATAGAATTTTTCAATTCATCGATGACAAGTCTTGATAACTTTGAAGGATCTATGGCTCAGAATTCTTGAGTAGTAGGTCTTAAATAATTTTGGCATATAGGATTTATAGCCCTAGAATATTTTGGACTAAAAGGAAACCCTAGAAATAATACCATATATAATCATGTGCATTATTAGAGATATACCTAACCCTTGATGTTTAATGTGAAAACAAGGTTGGTGAACAGGTCCAAAATTAAGAGGGAGCTAATCCTTCTAAAAAAGATAGGCACTCTATACTTCCTTGTTTATTGTATTTATGCCTTGTCCTTTATGTTCATTCATGGTCTTCTAATAAAAGTTACATAAGAAGACAAAATTTTATCTAAAATCTCAACTAGTAGAAGGAATAAGCAAAATAACGTGGAAAATTATGAAGATAAAGAAGAAGAGAGTAGTTTGGAGTTTGCATCAATAAAGTATATTAAAGGGAAAAAATTTGAACAGTTACATCAGATGGAAAGAGGAAGCTTTAAAGAACCTAATGGATATGATATTGAATCTAGTTGATTGAATCTTTCTAGGAACACATTGATTGATGATTGAAAGTTGAAGAGAATGGAGAGATAATTTGTTTCAATATGAGGATAGACCATGTGAAATAATGTTCATATGTGAGGGAGAAAGTAGGAGAATCTGACATGATGAATCCCACACTTTAACTAGAGTCTATTGTGATTTGGTAACTCTGACATTGATGATTTGTTTCGGATATGATTTGGTTCCTTAGAAGGACATATTGCAGAAGTATGTGTAAAGGATAGAAAATTTCGTTGTGGAGATAATATGATGTAACTACAACATTTTTTTTTAATTCGATTTTAGAGCACATGGTTTCAGTGGACAACACTAATGATGGATTGGAAGAGTAGGAGGGGAAAAAATTGATTTTCAAGGAGGAAATAGATGTGCTAGTAGTTGTGAGGAAGTTTTTATCCTTGAATACGATATACGAACCATTTAATCACAAAGTTTCATGACTATTGTCAAGATCTAGGAAGGTAAAAGGTCGATATGATGTGATGCTATTAGGAGTAGAGAAGCCCTTACAAGATTTAAAATCCCTACAAAACACTACTAATATCTCTGTGGAAGAACAAGTAGCGGATGAATGATACAAGCTAAAGAGTTTGGTTATGTCTCCTTGGTTGAGAGGGAGTAAGGGTCTCCTCCCTGGTTGAAAGGGAATAATGGTGGACATGTATTCTCCATGTGTCATGCACTAGGCCATGACTAAAATTCATAGGCCTAGTGAAGGCACTGGTATGGGGAATCAAGTATTGGATAAACATCTGGGACCAAAACTCCTTGAGTATTAGGAATCCAAGATAGGAATATTCCTAAGGACTTGATGTAGGAGCTTCCGGATGTAGCCAACAATGTGATTTTATGTCACATGTAGTTTCTAACATGAGATGGATAAACATTGGTCATTAATATTTTACTTAGCTTTAAATGAGAGGAGTTAGTCTATTTGGGTTTGCTAAATCAATTAGGAATAAAATAGCAATTGGTTAATCCCTGTGAGGAGATCAAGCCAAGGAGGATAGAGCTTAGAAATAGGATAGCATTTGTTTCTTAAGAGTGGTTCAAAAATAAGTCTATTAAAAGATGAGAAGAACCACTTCAGAGGGGATTTTATATATGTATGAAATAGATGTGAGATAGAGGTAGAACAAGAGCGAAATTGGTGTGCGAGAAGAGTGAGAAAGGAGTGAATAGACAACAGAATTAAATGTAAAAAATAGTCGTCCAGGGGATTAGCTCTGTAATTTCATTTATTATTAATTTCCAAGTGTTTTGTAATTGATCGGGCTCTCTATTTTAAATTGTTTTTTTAAATCTTTGTTAAAATCGAGGATTGCCTTTAATTGCATAGCTAGAAGGTCAATCGGATTTGCAGGCACAGCGAAGCCACGGATCTTGCACAACCCTTTGTTTAATTTAATATGTATTAATTTCACAGTCGAATATCAATCAGAATTGTAGGTGTAGAAAGGACCATTAGATCCGAAAAATATCAATGGTGTGAGATCACATCACGGTCGAGAGGACATCCCACATCGCAAAGTATAGTGGTTACAACAAAGATTTTCGCAAGTTAAGTTTATTAATTTGCGATGTGAAGTGAATCATTGGAGACATCACGTGGACCGTCGGATCCAAAAAAATCCAACGGCAGAGATTGCAGCGCACCAGAAGAAATTTTGAAAATCACAATATTTAGAAGTTAAAGTTAAGGTTGTTGCACGGTAAGTGATATTTTTTGCAATGCGAAGTTGAGAGGACCACGTGTCGACATCACACATTATCACAAATCAAAAGGAATAAGATTTAGGATTAAGTTAAATTGAAATTGTGCAAAGTGTGATGACTGGTGATTGTTTAGGAGTGTTGTGGGACCCTCTGGTAAGAAGTTATGCATTTATGCATTTATTTTGGGTTTTATGCATAGTTTGTGTAAAGAAAACACTGTGATCGTGCGTGTATGTATGTTTGGAATCAACAAAGTTGAAATGCATGGCGAGTAAGGGTGTTGTATGAAGCCATTAAACAATAGTTTCATGGTGTATTCTGATATTTTGTAGTTTGTCTACGTCATTTGGTATCAGAGAAGACTTGATTTATGTTCTTGAAGGTTGGAGCAAAGATGCCACCCAGAAGAGGAGCTGGTATAGGTCGGGGAAGGCCAGAAAAAAATGAAATTTTGCTGGATGAAAGTCGACATCTTCGTACAAGAATGGAGACAATAGAGGTTTCTCAGAGGAGAGCACCTGAGGATGGAGATGTCAGTGCAGTAGAGGAAACTTCTAAGGAAGAAGAAGTGACAGAAGAAGAGGAAACTAAAGTTTTCAAGATATTGGCAAAGGTTAGTGGGAAACCGAGAATGGTGATTCCTTCTTACGAGGGGAACCTTAATGTGGATAAGTTGATGGATTCGTTCAGTTCAAGGGATAATTATTTCAATTTGGAAGAGATCGAAGATAAGAAGAAGGTAAAGTATGTAGCTACCAGGTTGAAGGGCCATGCAACTATTTGGTGGGATGAACTATAGACCTCTAGAGTTAGAAAAGGAAAGCCTAAGATCAAGTAATGGGATAAAATGATAAGGATGTCAAAGAATACTTTTATGCCAAATGACTATCAATTGAATCTGTTCAAGAAATTGCACAATTTGAGGCAGAAAGGAATGATTGTCAAGGAGTATACAGAGGATTCTTACAAGATTAGCATTAGAGCAGGACATGTTGAAGATGTTATGGAAAAAGTATCGAGATACATCAATGGTTTAAGGTATTAAATATAGGATGAAATCAGTTTTTTGAGTCTGAAGACAATTGAGGATGCCTGTAAGGTAGCTTGAAGGTAGAGGAGAAAATTCTGAGGAAGAAAAGTCAGAGGAATAGAGGTAAAAGTCAAGAAAGAGGAAGAGGAAATTTCAGAGCAAGATTGCAGCACTTTTAGAATGAAACAGAAGGTTCGAGTAACAAACCACCACAGAGAGGAGACTTTGGTAGAGGAATATTTGCACCCAGAGGTAGAGGCTGAGGAGGAGAGATTTGATGCTACACATGTGGATAATGGGGACACGAATCATGGGATTGTCCTCATAACAAACCAACAAATCAGCAGAATGTGAATGTAGCCGAAGCAAAGGAAGAAAACCCTTAGGTCATGGGAAAAGAAGAACTACTTGAGGTAGAAGAGTCTTTATTACTCAAAAGAGTAATGCTTAAAGAAGAGAATGAAGCAAAGGAGCCAGCGCAGAGGAAGACTCTATTCAGGACTGTATGTAAATGTAAGGAAAAGTGTTGCAACGTTGTGATTAACAGTGGAAGTACTGATAATATTGTTTCCATAGAGATGGTTGAGAACTTGGGGTTGAGTAATGTGTTACACCCTACTCCTTACAGAGTTTCGTGGCTATAGAAGGGACATCATATTTTGGTGACAGAACAGTGCAAAGTAGAGATACATATTGGTACATATAAATATGTCATATTGTGTGATGTGATGCCAATGGACTTGTGCCATGTATCTGGGAAGACCTTGGCAATTTGACAGTAAAGCCATTCATGATGGCAAAAGGAATACCTGCACCATAGAGAGGGATGGAAAGGAGCACACATTGATACCTTTGAAACATAAAGCAGATAAAGGAACAACTAAGAATAATGTTATGCTGATGAGTGGAAAGGAGTTGC
The DNA here is from genome assembly GCA_034641835.2 of Pinus albicaulis. Lineage (NCBI taxonomy): Eukaryota > Viridiplantae > Streptophyta > Pinopsida > Pinales > Pinaceae > Pinus > Pinus albicaulis. Next base: position 1,474,804,345 of record CM076575.1, read on the forward strand.
TGCAAGAAGTCAAAAAAGAGAAAAAAATTCATTTTGGTGTTATGGTTAAATGCAAGGTAATTCTGACTTCCACTACTTTAGACAATCTTCCTCTGGAAATTAAAGATCTGTTAGATGATTATACTGATATAGTTGTCGATGAATTACCATGTAAATTTCCACCAATTAGAAGTATTAGTCATCACATAGATTTAATACCTGGTGCAAGTTTACGAAACAAAACAACATATAGAATTGCCCCTCGGGAGAATGAAGAAGTTGGAAGACAGGTACGGCAACTATTAGATAAAGGAATAATCAAAGAAATTCTTAGTCCATGTGCAGTACCATTCGTGCTTAGTCCAAATAAAGGAGGTGAGTGGCGCACGTGTACTGATTCTAGAGCCATAAACAAGATCACTATCAGGTATAGATTTCCATTGTCACGCATAGATGATTTGATGGATTGTTAAAGTGAGTCAAAGTATTTTACTAAAATATATCTGAAGAGTGGATACCATCAAATAAGTATTAGAGAAGGTGAAGAATGGAAGACTGCTTTTAAGACCAAGAATGGATTTTATGAGTGGTTAGTTATTCCTTTTGGGCTCACTAGTGCACCAAGAACATTTATGAAATTAATGAATGAAGTTTTGAAAGAGTATGCAAGAAATTTTGTGATAGTATGTCTTGATGACATTCTAATTTTTAGTCAGCGTAAGGAGGAACATTTGGAGCATGTCAAACTGGTGTTAAGTACTTTGCAAAAGGAGAAGTTGCTCATAAATTTGAAGAAGTGTAATTTAGGGATTTATAGTCTCATAAGAAGGTTTGAAGATGGACCCAGAAAATATTCAGGTAATACTGGATTGGCCAACGCCGAGAAGTATATTTGAGGTAAGGAGTTTTTATGGTGTTGCAAGTTTTTACAAGAAGCTTATAAGAGGTTTTAGCTAGATCTTTGCACCAATAATTGAAACTATAAAGGAGGGAAACTAGCCATTTAAATGGACAGAAAATAGCAGATTGAAATTTCAAGTTCTTGGAAAAGAAGATCACTGAAAGCCTGTTTTGGCCTTGCCAAATTTTGATAAAATATTCCAAGTTGAGACTGGTTCGAATGGGATAGAAATTTGAGTTGATTCCTCAGAAGGATGTACAAATTGAAGTGGTGATCAAGATCCTGGGAAATATATTAAGGAGTTTGGTTTTACAAAAATCCAAAGCAATGGGACTTAGCACTTGCTCAAGCTGATTTTGCCTATAATGATACTCTTAATCGGAGTAGTGGAATGTGTCCATTTCAAATTGTTTTTGGGATGCATCCAAGAGGGGTGTATGAACTTAGATATTTGAGCAAAACAGAGACAATGAGTGCAAAAGCTGAAGAATTTGTAGAACAAATACATAAACTACAGGAAGATGTTAATAGCTTACAAAAGAACACCCAAAAGTATAAACAAAGAGTTGATATGAAGAGGACTCAAAGGGAGTTTCAGGGAGATGATTTATTCATGGTTTATCTAAGGAGAGAAAGGTTTCCATTCGAGACTTATAACAAATTAAAAATGAAAACGATAGGACCATGTAAAATTTTGAGGAAGTTTTCTTCAAATGAATATGAGATTGAATTACTAGCATGAATTGGAATATCACCCATATTTAATGTTGCATATTTTTACCTATACAAAGGAACAAAGGAATATCTACAAGAATAATCTACAGAAAAGGAGGACCATAAATTGAATTGGAAAGAACAGATGCCAAATACAAGAAATAAATAAGTGGAAGCCATTATGAAGAAAAGAGCAGCAAAGAAGACTATGGGATAGACCTATTATCATTATCTAGTCAAATGGAAAGGACGCCAAGTGGAAGATTCCAGTTGGATGAAAAAAATAGAGTTATAGAAGTTTAGTACATATCCTGAAACATTGATGGATCAATATTTTCTTCCACGAGAGCTTGATATAGGAGCATCCAATCTTAGCCAACAATGTGATTGTATGTTCACATGTTGTGGCTAACATGAGGTCGATAAACATTGGTCATTAATATTTTACTTAGTTTTAAATTAGAGGGGTTAGTGTGTTTGGGTTTGCTAAATTAATTAGGAATAAAATAGCAATTGGTTTCTCCCTATGAGGAGATCAAGCCAAGTATGATAGAGCTTGGAAATAGGATAGCATTTGTTTCTTCAGAGTGGTTCAAACAAAATTCTATTAAACAATGAGAAGAACCGCTTCAGAGAGTTTCTTATATATGTATGAAATAGATGTGAGACAGAGGTAGAACGGGAGTGAAATTGGTGTGCACAAAGAGTGAGAGAGGAGTGAACACAGAGCATAATTAAATGTAAAATCCAGCCATCCAAGGGCTTGGCTCTGTAATCTCATTTATTATTAAATTCCAAGTTTTTTGCAATTGATCGAGCTCTCTGTTTTAAACCATTGTTTTAAATCTCTTTTGAAATCGAGAATTGCCTTTAATCGCACAAGGAGAAGGTCAATCAAATTTGCAGGCACAACAAAGCCACATATCTTGCACAACCCTTTATTGAATTGAATATGTATTAATCACAAAGTCGAAGATCAATCAGATTTGCAGGCGCAGAAAGGACCATTAGATCTGACACTGATCAACATTGAGAGATCACATCGCAGTCACGAGGACATCGCACATTGGAAAGTATAGTGGTTACGGATAAGAGTTATGCAAGTTAAGTTTATTAATTTGCGATGTGAATTGAATCGTCAGAGATATCGCGTGGACCGTCGGATCCAGAAAAATCCAACGACAGAGTTTTTAGCACACCGGAAGCGATTTCACAAATCGCAATATTTAGAAATTAAAGTTAAGTTCGTCACATGGTAAGTGATACTATTTGCGACGCGAAGTGGAGAGGGCCATGTGTCGACACTACGTGTTATTGCAAATCACAAGGAATAAGATTTAGTGTTAAGTTAAATTGTGAATTGTGCGAAGTGTGATCGTCGGTGATTTGTCGGGAGTGTTATGGGACCCTTCGGTAAGAAGTTCTGCATTTATGCATTTCTTTTGGGTTTTATGTATATTCTGTGTAAAATAAACATTGTTATCACGCATGTATGTATGTTTGGAATCTGCAAATTTGAAATCCGCTGCGATTAAGGATGTTGTGTGAACCCATTAAACCACAATTCCGCGATGTATTCTAATATTTTGCAGCTTTTCTGCATTAGGACTGATACTCTTTGAGGATAGTGTAGGGTATCCAAGACAAGAGCAGTCATAGAGGATCGATATTATTTGACGATTGGGAATCCACGCTAACAATATTCTTGTAAGGACATACCTACTAAATATCAGAATGGGGTATGTGCCTTGAAAGGTGGTTGTGGTGGTCTCCAAATGTTTTCCTCCTAACATTGTGCTCTAATATTTTGGAGAGTTGGAGCTTATCAATTAAGGCATTGCTATATTGCAAATTTAAAATGGTGGTTAAGATGTTGATGCTTGATGATAGCTTATCAATCTGAACTCTTCCTATGAGAATATTTCAATTTTAGTATCCTTGCATCATGTTGTGCAATTATTAATACCTCCCTAGTTAATAGGGACTGTTGAAAATTGTAACTAGGTTCAGTCATGTATAAATATATATTTCATGTAAAAGAAAAGGGAAGAAAAATAAAATTTATATTATTATCTTTTATTATTCAAGTATGTTCTTCACGATTCCAGGATTTTTTGTGTCAAAGATTTGTAATTATGTCCAAGTCCTATTTGGACTTCTTGTAAGTAAAAAGGGAAAAATAATTTTTTTCCTCCACAATACCAAATTGGTCATCTAGATGAACAAGTTGGCTTTCCAAAGGGACGTGACCCTTCACATATATGAAAAATTATATATTATCACCTATTCTCCATCATTTTGGAAATAAAGTTCGTTGAGTTTTTATGAAAAAATCATTGAATTTTTGTGACATGATATATTGATATTGTATGGAAAGATGATCTGGGTTCGTCAAATATCGGATTTACCCATAATATTTTACTTCTGTGATGTGGTTAGAATTGCACTGAAAAGAGAATTAAAAGAATACATATACATTCTTTAAGCAAGAGGAAACAAGAGAACAATCAACAACATAATGACATGAAACGTTGATAACAGAGTTCACCTCGTGTGGGCTAAATCTCTGGGCACGGTGTCAAAATGGGGTGGGCCGCTTCATATAGTGTTGGAAATGGTGATGATGTAAATAGACTATGTTTTGTATCATACAATGATATATTCCCTCAACGTGAGTGGCTAGTCTCTCCACGAGACGTTCCTCTACAAGAACTATCACTCACAATAGGCCTCCTATTGACTTGACATAATCTCACACAAGGTGACGATGAGGATCCATTCAACATGAGTACATAGGGATCATCAAAATCCCTGGCGAATACATCTCACATGGAGTAAAAAGATAGATCCCACAAAATACATCAAGCAAGGATCTAAACAACATATTACATCTCACAACAAATGATAAAAGAGGAACATGATATAAATACTGCATATACCTCAACCCCTAAAGTTAACTGAAGAATAGAATGATCAGTTGTTGGATCTGAATGCACCATTGAATTTGTGGCTTTGAATGGCATGAAATCGACTATCCACTATCTTAAATTCGACATCATCATTCCAACCTGGAAAATGGCCAAAAAATCGAGACCTTTGTTGCAGAAACTGACATTGTCATTAGATTCCCATCGCCGAGAGGTGTAAAATACATTTAAAATTTGTCCAATTTGGACACGGAGAAATTATTGCCCCTCTGAAAATGTGGCTTAGATCGTGGTTCCACTTCCCCTTCAATAGCTTAGGGTTCCACCTGCAATAAAAAATAAGTCTTCCTCGAACTCCATGCTCCTCCTCCCTTCCTGGAGCATCTGTGGAAATGATTTTATATATATATGAAGTTGGGTGGTGTTTACCAAGTGATAGCTTGGTGTGTTTGTTCTGCCAGAGTTGATAAGGCGGAGGTCGGGGATTCCAACCCCACCGACCTCACCTATTTTTGTGTATATGCTTTATCTAACCATTTAACATAGCCACATATGTTTAAACATTGGTTGGCGCAACCATTTAACATAACCGCATATGTTTAAACATGGGTTGGTGCATTTTGTAATATGGAATATAATTTTTATATGTTGTATTTTATATGGTTTTTGAATGTTGGGTCATTCGTGGATCGGACGAGCCTACATAACCGCGCAGGTTCTATTCCCACCAACCCATATATATGGTGCCATACCAGTGTTACCGTGGGCCACGGGGCGGGGTCCCAGTCCGTCGAACCCCAACCCATCCAAATAGCAATACAATTATATATATGGTGTTTTGATACAATGGTTTCAGTTATGTGGTGGGGTTCCGGCGGGGGTGACAGGGTTGACAGCTCACCCCCCAAATATTAATACACTTGTTTTTTCATTGTAATATAGAATGTCGCGAGGTGACAGGGGTGGTGGCCCTACCACCCCCATACATACATATATATATATATATATATAATTTTAAAATATAATGGTAGTTTTTAATTTTAATGAAAATAAGGGTTATTGGGAAATTAACGAGGCCACAATTTCACCTATTTTCAGGAGCTGGGTTCCCTACTAGTTGACGGTAAATTTGTGGGACACTTAAACCTGGACCACTGCCCAACTTTGACCAAAAATTTGACTTTCTCTTACTCCTCCATATGGCTCAGATTGTAGATCTGTTCGCACCATTGGAATCAGGGGGATGAGAAATTCAGTTTGAACCTGGTTCGAGAGAAATGCGACCACTTTCAATTTTGAACTATCATCACCCTTCTTGGTCTCTTAAGGGTGTCTGGAGCCACCTCGATCAAAAGACTTGTGAGTTTGTTGTGGGATAAGTATCTGAAAAAGTTGCAATCTCTTATGCAAAATATGATCTGAAAATGATATGAGTTCCTAAGGATTTGTTTTGTAAACATAATGCAAGTTACTATAGTTATTTCTGAAAATTATAGTAAATCAAAAGAAGGATTGTAACTAATCTGATATGAGTGCTTGAAGAGGATTATGAGGTCTATGTACTATAAGCTACATGAAGGATGAGTATCGCTGTGGTACATGGCATCTAAGGATGGACTTGTGACTAATTACTTGACCATATTGAGGAAAAAACATGAGAGAGACTGGGGGATTTAGTTGGGGAATTCATTGAGGAGAGTCTTGGTCTTGATTTTTGGATGTATTTCTTTGATATGATTCTATAAGAACAAAATTTGTTTGGGTTTTCACCCTTGTGGGGTTTTTCCCCAGCTTGGAACCTATATATTGTGTTCATTTTATTTTGTGATCTTCATGTTTATGTTTTTGATAATTGTTTGATGAAAATACCATAATAAAAGTAATAATAAGCCAACAAAATTTCACAAGCAATTATCATGAAAGAGAAATCTAACTAATATAAAAATAATTTGATTTTTCAACAATTAGTACATTATTTCCAAGATATCCTCATGCTAGAATTACATCCTACAAAGTTTGTTGGCTTTCTCTACTAAATAGAACATAATGCTATGATGCATATATTCTTGCACTATTTGATGTGGGGGTACATGGTGGAGTTGACATGTTCTCTATTTATATTGAATCTGACCCTCCACTTTCTAATTATTTTCAATATGGAATTGTAATTGAAACATTCCATGTAATTGGAAATGATGGTCCTACTGTGAGGATAGTTTCAAATGTGACACCATGGATCATAACCATGGAAACAAGCAAGATTAATAGAGAATTTCCTTCTATTGTTATTCTTGGAAACAATAAGACATATATAGTGAGTATACCTTATTTCTACAAATTCATTACTTTTTTTTTAGATAAATATAAAAGAACATTTAATTCATCATATGAAATCAATATACAAAAGACTTTCCGAGAAGCACCAAGGAAGAACTTTACTCCTAAAATACGTAGAAAATAAATTTGGTTGATAAGCTTATACCATTTTAGTTTCTTTTAATTTCTGAAACACATGCATTAATATTAGATTAGTTCAAATACTATGATAATTTTCTCTAAACAAAATTTCAGGGGAACTTATGCTCATTGAAATTTTCCTAATCTTTCAATGGTCTCTGAAAGGCACCAAAGTCAACAAATCTGATCTTTTTCATTATTCTAGAAAAAAACATTTTTATGCCTCTGTATATTTTTGTATGATGTGAGGGAGAAAGCACATCAAGTTACCAAAGAAAAAAATCTATCATTTGATATCATCAATTGATGCTACAACTCCAAATCAATATAAAATTGTTGACTATGCTACATAATACCAATTTTAATGATTTTCATAATAAAAAAATTCTACTTATTAATATATATTATTTCTAGAGAATAAATATAGATTAATCTTACGGCAAGGAATGAAATGTTACATCTCGCAATGATGATGAGTTTTAACAATATTTATGTAGTAATGTTGCAGAGAAATTTACTTCTGAGGATCTCTCCTTTTCGATCAATATTATATAAAATAAAAAACAAATTATTTAACAAGTTTTTGGTTTTCATAATAAATAAAATCTTAAAATTTTAGTATTAAAAAAAAAATTTAAATAACATTCGAAAAAAAAAAAATGATCGTTAAAAACTACTATTTTATAGTTAAAAGTTAAAATATTTTTTTACGATCAACACATGAAATCTTATAAGAAAATAAAAAATCTGCCATAACTAATCACTCTAATAATAGGATACTCTAATCAATATAATAATTAAGGATCTAGACAAAGGAAATGTGCGCTCTGTTAGGGTTTTCCGTTTTCTTGTTCTGCAGAAACCCTAACGACCTTTGCAATTCAGCCAAGTACTGACGGCGCTGTCTCACTCAAACAGCGAAGCGTTGCACGCGGGTATGGAAGCTGTGATGGGGGGAGGCAGTCCTCCTCCCCCTACTAATGAAAGAGGGAAATAAGGAGAGCCCGATCTGAACAAAAAATATTCAGACAATACGTAGGAAGCTGAGGCGACTAAAAAGTCGGCCTCTGAAACACAAACGGGTATGCCGCAGGTCACGTCATCGACCTGCAAGCCTATAGCTCCAGATAGACCCAAAATTGATCTACCAAGTCATCGGATTAATGCCATAATTCAGTATATGAGAGATCATGCACTCATAGGGAAATTTATTGGGTTTTGGTCAACGGAAAAATCCTTACAAGGATGGATCGCAACCAAATGGAAGCCCAAAGGACACGTTACTCTACAACTGGGACCAAAAGGCTTCTTTATAGCTGATTTTAACTGTATTGAGGATAGAAATAGCGTAATGGATGAGGGCCCCTATTTTTTCAACTCGTCAGGATTATACCTTTGGAACTGGGTAGAAAGATTTAACCCAGATCAAGAAAATTTCAACTGGGCACCGGTATGGATTCGTCTGTACTCGCTGCCTCTTGAATATTGAGATGAAGATTCTCTTCAGGCGATTGGAAAAGGATTAGGAGAGTTCATAAAAATAGCAGAAGAAACTAAGCTAAGAAGGTACACCTCCTATGCTCGCATCTATGTCTACATGCAGCTGGACAGAGCTCTACTAGATGCAGTAAGTCTATTTCATAATGATTTTGAATGGATTCAACCGCTTGATTATGAACATGTACCATTTCATTGCAGAAGGTGCCATGCTCATGGGCATCTCTTCAGGGATTGTCCTCTAACAGCGCAAACCAAGAGTTAAGATGCTGGAGATAAAGAGGAAGTAGATGGGTTTACCAAATTTCCTTCCAGAAGGAGAAATCACAAGAAATCCACTCCTTCTGGGAAAAAACCTAGCACTTCTGCCACTGCCCCTTCCATCAGTAATAGCTTTAACGTCCTTGGCCAATCCAATCCTCAGAGCGATAATACCCCTGTTGCCCCCAATCCCTCAGCTCCTCTTGTCACCCCCTCGGCTCAGTCCATCCCTTCTTCCTTTGGGCCTTCTCAGGTCGCTCAGCAAATTGTTACCCTCTCAGATTTCAATCCCTCTTCAAAGCCGAAGCAGGTGTCTTGGGACCCTAATCTCATGGATCTGGATGGGCACTCTTCCAACCCCTGTCAGCATAGCAAAGATTCCCTGGAAAATGCTCAGCTCACCCACATGGGGGACGATTCAGAGGGCATTGATCTAGGGGAACTGGATCTCATAGGCCTAGAAGATGCTTGCAGAAGGAAAGAATTCGACAAGATCAATCCTCGACAGATAGAATCACTCGAAGAAGTCCTCACTAAAGTTCATCAGCATAAGAAATTGGGTATTCAGCCAGGTAGCCATTGGGACAGCCTGAAAGTATTGAAGGAACCCAGGAAGAGGGGTAGAAAACCTTATTGGCAACGCACCATCATGCTAGGGGAGATGCTGGTGGATTCAGGGCGATATCCCAAGTTGACCCGGTTCTTCAAGCCGCTTGCAAACAGTTCCCCATGAAGTTAATCTCATGGAATGTAAGAGGGCTCAACAGCTCAAGGAAGTACAGGATGATTAAGAACATGATTCAAAAAGAGAAGCCTCAGTTACTCTTTCTGCAGGAAACCAAATGCAATAGTAAAATGCTCAGTTCAATCTTGTCAAAGGCTTGGCCTAGCAATATCTCAGTAGCAGTGGATGCCTCAGGATCCTCTGGAGGACTCGCAATAGCCTGGGACACTCACTCCATGTTACTCTCTGACTTTCATGCAGCGCACAATCTCATCCAGGCCACCTTCCATCCTATTGGTACTAATATACATGGGCACCTGTCCAATGTATATTTCCCTCAAGATCAGACTAGTAAGATAGAGCTCTTAAATACTTTGGCGCATCTCAACTCGAATAGATCCCATCCCCTTTGGATCATTGGAGGAGATTTCAATATGATCACGAGGATGGATGAGAAAACTGGAGGAAGGCCTCGACTCAAACCGGAAAGTACTCACTTCAAAATTTTCATCAATAATAACTGGCTTATTGATATGCCCTTCTCCAACGGCATTTTCACCTGGAACAACAGAAGACCGGGAGGTCAGCAAATCGCTTCAAAATTAGATCGATTCCTCATCTCGGACAATGTCATACATGTGGGAGGCGATATCACTAGTTCAATTCTACCCTTTGCTGGCTCGGACCACTGGCCCATTTTGTTACAATGGAAAAATATAGGGTCCCAGCTAAAGCGGCCATTAAGATTTGAAGCCTTCTGGCTCACTCATCCATCCTTCAAAGAAATGATATACGCTTCCTGGAGGAGGTTCAATCCATCAAAGGGTTCCAAAATGTATCAGTTTCAGCAAAAGCTCAAGTTCCTCAAAGGTAAAATTAAGCATTGGAATCAGACCGTCTTTGGGAATATATTTTTGGAAAAGAAGATCCTTGAGGAAAAAATGAATGAGGTGCAATAGGATATCATCAATAATGGAAGATCTGAGTCTCTTGCTTCTAAGGAGCAAGACCTTCAAAATCAGTTGGAGGAGAGATACAAACAGGAAGAGATCCTCTGGAGGCAAAAATCAAGAATTCGTTGGCTAAAGGAAGGCGAAAGAAACTCCAAGTTCTTTGACAGCTCAACCATCCAGCGAAGAATGCAGAACAGAATCAGCCACATCATCAATCAGCAAGGAGAGAGGCTGGAGTGGCATGAAGATATGGAACGGGAATTGGTGAACTACTTCAAGGGAATCCAGCAAGAACCTCAGTTTAACAGACAACCAGCTATAGAACAAATTAAGCAGCTCATACCTAACTTATTCACAGCTGAGCATAACCAAATGCTTCTTTTCCCAGTCACCCCCCAAGAGGTGGATGAAGCTATGACGCAGTTCAAGGATGGTAAGGCATCGAAACCCAACAGCTTTACTTCCAATTTTTTTCACCATTTCTGGGATTTAATCAAATATGAAGTCTGGCAACTAGTAGAGGAATCAAGAACCATGCACTGGCTCTTGCCCTCCCTCAATGCCACATTCATCACGCTGGTACCTAAGGAAGAACAGCCCAGCAACCTGGAAAAATTCAGACCTATTGCTCTCTGCAACGTGCTTTACAAAGTCATCTCTAAAGTTATAGCTAACAGGCTTAAGCCACTCCTACTGCTTCTCATCTCGCCGGAACAGACTGGATATGTGGAAGGGAGGCAAATACTGGATGGCATAGTTTTAACTCATGAGATTCTACACTCATTAAAAGTCTGCAAAACGCCAGGTATATTACTCAAGATTGATCTCTCCAAAGCCTTTGATAAACTAAATTGGAATTACATACAACAAATTTTAAGTGCTTTTGGTTTTGATCAAATGTGGATCAGATGGATAATGAGCCTCATAACCTCCTCTTCTTTCTTTATTCTTGTCAATGGGATTCCTTCCCCCCCCTTCTTCCCTTCTCGAGGGATCAGGCAGGGGGATCCTCTCTCCCCTTTTCTTTTTGTTCTCATGGTCGAAGGTCTGGGCCGCCAAATCCACAAGGAGGTTCGCTCTAATCATTTGTGTGGCATTTCTCTTCATAGAGCCCCTGTTTCTACACATCAACAATTTGTGGATGACAACATGCTCTTTGGTCATCCTTCCGTTCAGGAAGCCCATTACTTCAAAGCCATTCTCAACCTTTTCTCAAAGGCCTCTGGGCTTTCTATCAATGATTCTAAATCTCAGATCTTTTTCTTCAACACTCCTCCCCTCACCCAAGAAAATATAGCTCGCATTCTTGGGTTTTCTATTTCCTCTCTCCCTGACAAATACTTGGGCACCCCTCTCATTGATTCAGCTATCAAGCATTCCTCCTGGAACAGGCTCCTCGAAAAACTAGAATCTAGGCTTTCCTCTTGGACCTTCAGAGCTCTCAATATGGTCAGTCGACTCACTCTCATTAAAGTTGTGCTGCAATCGATGCCCCTTTACCTTTTCTCTGTCCTGGCTGCTCCAAAATGGGCTCTCAAGCAAATAAAATCCCTGCAAAGCAACTTTCTTTGGGGATCCTCTGGTCGGAATCGCAAATGGGCCCTGGTTAATTGGAATACTGTGTGCACACCCAAGGAAGCTGGTGGTCTTGGCCTTCGAGATCCCATGCATAGCAATGAGGTTATGGCTGCTCGCATCTGATGGAAATGGATGTCCAACCCTCACTCTCCATGGGCTAAACTGTGGACAGCCAAATATGCCAACATCCAATCTCCGACAGAACTTATAAAGCTTGTTCGTGAGCAATCAGGGTCTCTTATTTGGAACGCGGCCAAGAAACATCATTTGCTCATACAACAACATAGTTTCTCAGAAGTTCATAATGGAAACTTGGCAAGGTTCTGGTCTGATTCCTGGCAGCAAAACCCAAAGTTCCTTGATACTTTTCCTCAAATCAATGTGGGAGACAACAAGAATGCATCTGCAGTCAAGGTTTTCCATCAGTGGGTACCCTCCAACAATAACGAGTTCAGGAAATGGAAACCCCCTCACCACATAGCGCCTCATGCTCAAGGCATCGATTGGGAAGCTCTCAGCAATGAGCTTCAGAGAAGGAAAATTAGAAGCTCGGAGGAGCCAGATATCCTCAGATGGGGTTATTCTACACAAGGTATGTTTACTACGAAAGAAGCCTTTTCTCTAATGCACCCCATCCCGCTTCCACGTGATTCTCTTTGGCTTTTGATATGGAACCCGATCTCCTGGCCCAAGATCTCTACCTTCCTCTGGCTCCTCATTCATAGAAGAATTCTCACCTGGGAAAATCTGGTTAAGCAGGGTTTCATAGGGCCTTCTCAATGCCCTAATTGCCTTCAAAGTGCTGAAACCATCCAGCATCTCATGTTGCTTTGCCCTTTAGCCAACACCATCCGGGAAAAGTGCAGATTTCGTTGTCAAAGGATCAAACCTTCTGGAGATTTAACCAATATCCTTCGCTCTTGGCCTAAGAGCCCTTAAAAATCTCCCCTTCTCAACGCTCTCTGGCTGCTCCTCCCTGGTCTAGTTTTATGGTCTCTGTGAAAAGAAAGAAATAAACACATTTTCAAAAATTAGGCCTCCTCTCTAGACACCCTGTGGTCCTCCATCTGCAACAACATTCAGGAAACTCTGGCTCTCCTCTCCTGGCAAGAAGACGATTATCCTAAACACCCCAAAGAAATCTCCATCTAGCAAAATTGGAATCTCAAAATAGCGTTTTCTCCAACCATCAGGAACAGAGCAGTCCTTGATCCTCCTATGCAGTGGTCTCCTCCACCTGACGGGGTCTTCAAGCTTAATTTTGACGGAGCCTCCATAGGGAATCCCGGTCCAACTGGTTTCGGCGGCCTTGTTAGAAACTCAAAGGGTGATATTCAAATCATTTACTATGGATCCATCGGATGGGATACCAACAACTCGGCTGAATTAGAAGGCCTCTGGCAAGGCCTCTGTCTTGCTCAACGTTACAATTTCTTTCCAATCATAATGGAGGGAGACTCTCAAGTTCTCATCAACATAACCAACCAGCTACTATGGGGAACCAATCCAGCTAAGGTGTCCCACAGTTGGCGTTTGGGTGCCAGAATATACAGGTTAAGCAACAGGATAATAAATAACAGGGCTATCTCCTTCACGCATGTTAAGCATGAAGGCAACAAAGTAGCAGACCTATTGGCCAATTTTGGAATGGACAGCACCAGCACTCTTACTCATGGCCCCCTCAATAGCATACATGATGAAGAACTGCTACAGAATTGCACCAAACAGGTCCACAAGGACTGCTCTTTTCCAGATGCGGATGTTTGAAGGGGTCGATGGGACGTGGATCCCTGCGTTGCTCCCAAAGGAACTCGCATGGGACACCCATATGGCTCCCTGTACCCACATTTATGAACGCCATTACTCGCCAGCTTGCGCAGCAGTAAATTCCCTTGATCGGCTCACTCTTCATTTGATTATGGCGGTTCTCTTGGATATGGAGCACATTCGGGATAGTTCGATTGGTAACGTTGGCTGGGTTGGTTCGCCATCTCCTCTGCGCGGGGACTGCTCTCCAGGTGCTGCAGATGCCAGTGTGAGGACGAATACTGGGCACCGCTGCTCTCTACACGCCTGCTTCGAGCCTATTCCCGGGTTTCATTATTCCCACAGTCCCCTCTGCAGCGGCAATCCTCTCAACGGGGTCTAGACTGATCTACGAGGAGACCTCAATTTTCTTCTTCAAGTTCAATTAGCCAACTTCAGTGGAGCCCCGACCTTCTTCACTCCCCCTACTTTCCCAGTCCACCCTTTTCGCCCTGGTCCTCTTCGCCGAGTTCCTGTCACCATGCCTCATCTCCGTGAGAGAATGCGAAGCCGGCGAGGTCTCAGCCGAGGGCGTTCCTATCAACGCCGCCCTACTCTCAGTCATGCTCGGACTCCTCCTCTGCGGAGGAGGAACACATTCAATCTCATGTTTTGCGTGGAGACAGAGGACGAGGACGTGGACGGATCCGTGATTTTGCTGATTCTACTCCCGCTTCTCCTCCCTTGGCTCCTGTTCCTCCCTGCAGTTCTCCCCCTCCTGTTCCTCACAATCTTGCTCGTCCCTCCATTCGGCAAACTTCCCAGCGAGCCGAACTCAGGTTCAACTGCACCTCGATTAGTTCCATTCTCACTGCTTATATTACTGTGACTCTCCTTGAAGAGATTCCAAATCTTGCTTCACCTCGGTCTGTCACTCCCATTTCCCCTCCAGTCTCAGGCTTCCCCTGCGAATTGATGGCTCCAGCTACTTTCTCTCCCAATCCTCAGAACGAGCAGAATAAGGAGGTGGAGCACGATGACATGGAGGACGCTATCAATGAAGGGAGGATTGACAGCAGCAATGACTTTGGTTGCAGGATTATCGAGGAACCTTCATCGCCGACTCATGAATAGCCTCTGCAAAGCACTCCAGGTTTTTTTGCTCAATTATGGTAGAAATTTTATGTCATCTTGCCTCACAGCTCAGCTGAAAAGGTTGCTTTTGAATTTCAGTACTTATTACTATGTATGTTTGGCATGTATGAACTTAAGACCGGTTTCCCTCTCAAGGGCGGTCCAGACTTTGTGGTTAAACGGACTGGTTTCCCATCTCGGGCAGTCCAGACTCTCTTTGAGTAGCTTGTTCATCAAGCCCAGTGATCAGGCTCACACAGCTGACACTGTGGCAGTTTTGTACCAATAGATTTTATACATAATAGAATTAGTCATACTTAGAAAAAAAAATAATAAGATACTCTAATCCTCTGTCACTACTTTCCTAAAAAGTGTGTAATAATAATTTAACACTATTTTGAACCAAAGTTATTATAAAGAATTTGTATTTGTATTTTTGGTATTTAAACTGTTTTTTTTTTACAGTTTATGTGGGTTGAACACTTCAAAAACCAAATAAGCACTTGGATTGTGAAAAATTTACATAAATATTTAATTGCGAAAAATTCACACTTCAAACTGTGATTCTAACAAAATTTTATCATATTTTAGGAAAGCTAAATTAAAAAAATAGACTAGAAAACCCTCCACAAGTGTAATAAATAGTAATAAATAAAATATCGTATTTCCTTTTTCCTTTTTATTTATTTAACATTTTTCGCTGCATTAGTCATATTTAAATTGAATTTGTTTGTAATTATCATAAGATCGTAAGAAATTAAACCATCCATGTTTTGTATTAATTTATATCTCATCAATGTTCAAATATATCTTGGATATAAGAAATGGTTAGAATAAAGAACAATTTCGTAAAACCCTCATTCAAAGCATCAAAAATTCCAGGAAAAAACAATAGTCTCTTAAGAAAATTAAAAAATACATCTATCCTATATAGTATGTTAAGCATGCGTTCCTTAAGCTACCTTAAAAACTAGGTTGAGGCCTCACCCCTGATTTATCTCCGCTCTTCCTAGGTTTGGAATGATTCTTATACCTTTAAGAACGATGTATATATTTTATTTTATGACGGTTGTCACGAGATGACAATTTTTATATTTCCGAGTTTAAAAAATTCCAAGAGGTATTCCTAGAACGAAACATATACTTTTGACTCTGAAACTTGCAGACTTTATATAAACCGAACACACAAGAGTCTATGGAGGAGAGAAATTATAAGGTTTTGATAGTACAGTTTTTTGTTAAGTCATGAGTTTATTCTATAGTTTTATTTCAGGATTAAATTTCAAAGTTTTCAAAATTTCAAAAAACAAATTTGGTCGTTACTTGAGTTTTTGGAAACGCCACTTTTAATCATTTCAGAAGCACCAGTTTTAATCTTTTTGGACATTATGTCATTTTCTCGTTTCTATCATTTTTATTTTTATTTCGATGCTGCTAGAATTTCCTGAAACATACTCTGTATTTTTTCTAAAATAAAATGAAAAATCGCATCCTCTTTAGTTAAACCACGTGTCATAGTGTAAATATATTTCAAATATTTTTAAAATCTTTTTAGATCTCATGATAGGTGTCATATTAAACTCAGTTAGCTTAAGTCAAGTGAACACATGTGTCATCCACAGTCATGAACTGAACCGTTAACTTCTCCTGCCTGTCAAACCCCAAGTCTGTTTACACATGTTTAAGTACGTGTTTTCTTGAATCAGGGATATTATGGTTATTACACTACAAGCCATAACCGTTTGGTTGGTTGCACAGTAGTGTCGCTGGAAATTTCAGCCAATCTACAACAAAGACTACGAAAGTGACTGTTTGTCATAGATCTATTAATCTCAAGACATACGGAGCACTCCATATGGAAAACACAACCAAATAAAGGTGATAATGGATTATCACACGCTGCACATCGTGGTGAGGAATATTTTCAATGATTAAAGATGATTTGTATGGGGTGATGAACAAAAATTTGATTTTAAAACCACCTAAAAAGTAGGAGAATGTCATTCGAAGTTTTTAGTTTTTTGAGTTTGAATTCACTGAGAGTCATCAATTGAGAAGGAGTGGATTTCAAACAAGATTCCAAAGGAGAATACAGGCGTAAAACTCTTCCTACTCTACCACATAGGAGTTGTAGGAGACATAGTCATTTATTTTTCTGAAGAAGATTAAAACAAGTGGTAAGATAAATCGAATAGAACCACAGGGTGAAGATTTAGTTGATGCCAATTCGAGGGTAATAACTATGTTTATGCAGTCAGACTGGTATCCTCTTTGTACCAGGTTAGGGAGCTTTCACTCAGAAGTAGCCCAAGAGTTTTCTAACTCTTTTAATGGACATGAAGCTATAATTTATGGCCTTACTTTACTTTGTAGGAATCTAAAGACTCCATTGCTGAAGCTTTTAACCTTCCCCAATAAGGATAAAGGTGGTTCAAAGGACATGTTATTATAGGAGGAGATCTCAATAGCTTCCTCAAAAATGCTCACATATATCCAAATTGGGCAAAAGACATTCCAGGCAGCTACCTTAAGAATGATTGGGCAGAAGCTATCAAGACTATCAAGAGATACCTCACTTGTGAAAGGAGGTATATAGTTGTATTTGTCTATAGCATGAGGTTTCTTTTTCATATTACAGGGATGAAGATATTGAATTTGCATTTTTCTTGTTGAAGACCCACACTGATGTTTCTGAGTATAGATTGTATCATTAAGCTTTGATCAAAGTTCTAGTTGAAGAAGAGTTGGGAAAGACAAACCAGACTTGGAATCACGTTTTATTCTATAGGGACAGCCAACATGCAAGTATGAATTTTATGTCTTGGTTTTGCTTTTTTGTTTAGGGTATAATTTTTTTCCTCTCACAAGGAGGCTTCCTTGCCCAAAAAAATTATAATACAAATATTTTAATAATTATATTGTAATGTTTATTTTGGAAATTGTTGTAATCTGTAACCACCCTCTTAGCCATTAACAATGATTAAATTTTGTTAACTAATTATGAGTTAATTGTGACTACTGTTATTTGGAATTTCTGAACAAAGTTAATTTTGATGAGAAATAAAAGTTACTGAGAAATTAGTTTTCTTGTGTAAAAATTTATGGTAAAGTAAAAACAGGACCTGTAGTTTGTTGGAACAGAAAAGAAACAGTTACACAGTTTCTCCACAGAAACTCTGGAATAAGTAGAACATTCCAAGAGAGTTTTGGGGTTCTGCAGGAGGAGGAAAAACTCTGTGTTGCTGGGGAACGATTGCCAGATCAGAGTGTCAGCTGGGTTGGAGACTGGACCGGACTGTCCCGAGTCTCCCCAGAGTTCTGTTCCACTGGAGTTGGAGGGCTGGACCAGATTGTCCAAACACCTCCTCCAGAATTATCTCAGTGATAATAATTACAGGCGTGAAGCTCGGGGGGAAACTGGGCATGTAATTGCGAGTTCATGGTTGGGAGGAAACGGGCATCTACAGCTAACTTGAAAACAGATGAGTTTACCAATACAGAAGTTGTTGCCTGCAATTATTAATTCTGCATTTTATTACTAAGTGAATTATCAATTACTGTAAATAGAATAGTTTCAATGTGAAGAGAAATAGAAATAGGGCTAAATGACAGACAATGTATTTCTTTCTGTACAGTACTGTTGCGAGATGAGTAGTATAATCTCGCAAATGAATAAAAGAAAACAGAGCCTAGGATTACTGCGAAGAATTGATATAGCAGAGGAAATATAGATTTTCATATTATGCACAGTACACAAAAATGTAGTCTTAGATTTACATATTATGCACAGTAAACAAAAATGTAGTCTTAGATTTACATATTATGCACAGTAAACAAGAATGTAGTCTTAGTACACCATACTGTTAATTCCCGACGAACAAGAAGAGTATGCAAATACGAAACTTATTCTGGCGTTAACCCATAGGGCAGGAGGGTTCGACCTTCCGCCCCTGGACATGTCGCCATTGTTAATGGAATCGCTCGGACAGGGGAGGTGGTCCGGTCACCCGCTACCCGGTGCTGAGGAAGACCCGGGAGCGGAAAACTATACGAGAAATATATGGTAGCAACCAAAAATGTAATGTGAAGCAATGTTGGATAATAAGCACAGTAATTCCAGAAAACTCATAGCGAAACAACAAGTTCAATCAAATAGTATACATGCAACGAAGCAACATCAATGCATAGAGATATATAAACAGAGAACTTGACAGAAATCCACATGAACATTTAAGTCGTGACAGAGGGAATAAGTCAAGTCCATCCATATTCCTTTTGACAGAATTGAGAAGGAAAGAAATTGCATTAAACTGTCCATCCATATAGTGCATTATATTCTACACCTCCCACTGTCGAGGTACTAGAAAAACGATATGAGCTTTTGAATCAAATAATTACATACAGAGTAGGCATTACCGCCGCCAAGGGTTAATAGTATCAAAACAGAGAATCAAACTCAGGAGCGCGGAATCCTTAGCCTTTCGAAGGCATTATCCATAGTTTTTAAAAGAAAGATAAAAAAGAACAAGCAGGCTCAAAACCCTCGAACTCGGGTTGTATTCGAATGGAAGATTTTCTAACAATAAATCCCAGAGACATCCTTAACTAGCAACTTGAAAACTCTGTGACTACAGACTTTAGGATAGAAACCCTCCCGGAATGGGTAAGGATAAAGCCCCAATTTTTTCTTCCAGAGAATTTGTTCTGTCGTCTCGGAGGGTACCTGAGAATAGGAGCCGAAGTAAATCCTTCTCGCATGCCCCAAAAGAAAACAAAAAGATGGGGTTCAATCATTAAGTATGGAACAAGGGCAGTGTACCTGCGTTAGCACAGTGAAGACGTATTTTAGTAAAGGAAGAGTAAACTTAATCCATGAAAGGCAAAATATACTAAAGGAAACACTGCGTTACTGTCAACACGGTACATTACCTGGTGAGGATGTTGAGGGTACCCGCGCGAGGATGAATTCCTAACTGTATCAACCTTCTCGAGGAGCACCTTGAGTATGCAGTGTAACTCCTGGAAACGAAAACTGTTAACCCCAACTCTGTGAAACTTAAGCATCAATAACTTGCAAGCTGATTGAAAAACACAAGTTAAACAGGAGGAACCGCAGTTTGATTACCAGAAGCATGGCGAAGAAGTAAACCCTATCCACAGTAGGAGCAACCCAGTACATCATCAGAATCGAACCCTGTCTGTTGCTGAGTGAGCTAGCCGACATGCTCGGCCAAGACTCAGCTTGGCCGAGAGCTCCAGAACCCGTCGAAGGAGGAAAGAAATGGAAATTGAACTGGAAAAGACAGACGGGAATGAAAGTCATTAACCCCAACCTCGAATTCTGCGCACCGTCGGATCACGGGCAGATCGAGGGCGAGGAGATTGCCAGCTGGAGGATGCACGGATCAAGAGCTTCCAGCCATAACGCTCGTCGGAAATTACTGTCAGCATATTAACCATTATACAGAAAACCACATTCCAAGGAGCTGGAACCCATAACCTCATTTAATAAGTATGGACGTGGCAGCTGAGGACTCAAGACCGGGTACACATAATAAAATCGGAACCAATGATTTAAACCAAAGCTATGGTGCGGAGAAGACCTTTGCATCGAATCATTATCCAAATCATAAAAATTAGTACAGTGTTGTAATTAACCACAGAAATCCGAGCAATGCACAGGTCATAAGTTTTTGTGACAAGTTGTAATTATTTACGGATGAATTAAATGGTTATGAATGCAGCAAAACTTAGGGTTGGATTAATGAATTATTACCATTGAAATTTAATTTTTTTTATATATGGTAAGTTTGGGTAATTTTCTTATTTTGAATGTTACATAATCATTATTCTAGAAATAGGTAGACAATTATAATGCTATTTAAGTTAGATTTCTTATTTAATTTACATTAAGTTGTAAATTATTTTACATGGAATATGATTGTTCAATTTTTTTACATTTTAATCATTATTCTGGAAATACCTACACAATTGTAACTTCTCTAGATTAAACTAGCAATTTCTCCATGTGTTGCAAAGGAAAGGCCATAATGAATAAATTCCAAAAAACTGGTGACATATAGAAAATCGCTGAATATAAAAATTAGTAAAAAGAAATCCATTCAAAGTTAAAAGCTAAAGAGAAATCACTTACATTATGCAAAACTTACAGATTCTATAACCTTCCCAACACAAATTGTATCTCAATCTTCAAATATGATCTTTCAAATAGCAATAGAAAATATATGAAGCAAAAAATAGTTATTTTTTCAACAATAACATGAAATTAAATTTGTACAACAAACTCCAGAGAAAAGTGAGTATATGCCACATGATGATTGAGTGAGTTTTGATGGATTAAAAAATTTCAAGCTATCTATTTTGACAACATCATATTTAAATACAAAATTCTACTTATTAATGTTTACAATATAATTATTTGAATTTAGATATTTAAAATTTATTCCCTATAATTATTTAGACATAAAAAAAAATTCCTCAATTAATTAATTAATTATTTTTCAAAAAAATACATTTTATTTTAAATAATATATTTTTAACTTCCAAGAATATAATATATCTTAAATATAATGGTTAAAAATGTGTTTATGGATTAACAAATGTGTATATATTTGTGTATTTATTTTTTTCATACAATATTATAGTCTCAAATGTAAATGGTTAGAATAATTCGCTATATGGCTTGGGAGTGAACTTCATATTAATTTTTTTTTTTTATTATTATCAACTAAATAAAGTAATTCTTTATTTTAATTGTTTTTTATACAATGAAATATAATTTTTAATATTATGATAATGATTTCTTTGTATTAATTTATGTCTTCAATAAATAGTTTTTACAATACTTTGAAGTTTAATATTAATAAATCAATTTTCTAGTTTCCTTAGCAAGCTTAGACGTATTAAATATTTCCTAGGCAAACCTCTTTTTACAGTAAAAAGAGATTTGATCTCTATCCTATGTATGTCCACTTAACACAATAAATATTTTTTTTCATTTTCTTATTGATTTGAAATTAATTAATTTGTTTTGTGATTAATTGGTTAAAGTCTCATCTCGTTATATTTTTATTTTTTTCTTTTTTTGGTATATTATTTTTGTTATCTCCTATAGAAATTCAATGTATTATTATTATTATGATTATTATTATTATTATTATTATTATTATTATTATTATTATTATTATTATTATTATTATTATTATTATTATTATTATTAAAAAAAAAAAACTGATTTTTATTTTTAAAATGTCATACATTAATTGTTTATGAAATATGACATTTAATATTTTGACCATTATATGTATGCCAATGAATTTTCCTTAATTTATGTTTAGCTTAAGATTTGTTTATGTTTTACTTTTCCATTAGTCATATTTTTTCATTTCATTTATTTTTTATTGTCTTCTTAATTTTGATCTATTTAAGGAATTTTCCTATTTTCAAGTCATATTGAGCTCAACATGTCACATGCCATTATATGTATGCCAATGATTTTTCCTTAATTTATGTGTGGCTTAAGATTTGTTTACGTTTTACTTTTCCATTAGTCATATTTTTTCATTTCATTTATTTTTTATTGTCTTCTTAATTTAAATTTATTTAAGGAATTTTCCTATTTTTAACTCATTATGAGCTCAACATGTCACATGGGAGACTGGAGCCTAGTTGTGGAGGAAAACGACACTTCTCCCAAGTGTTGGAGCCACATTAAATTGACATTCACATAAATATGATACATGTAAAA
Organism: Pinus albicaulis; assembly: GCA_034641835.2. Classification (NCBI taxonomy): domain Eukaryota; kingdom Viridiplantae; phylum Streptophyta; class Pinopsida; order Pinales; family Pinaceae; genus Pinus; species Pinus albicaulis. The sequence goes on from CM076575.1 coordinate 1,474,826,984, forward strand.
GCCTACCTTTGATCAATGACAAGAAAGTATTGAGTACATACTTTATATCCTGAAAAAATGTGGTCTACAGCTTTAGAGAGAAATAAAAGTGAACCCCACTCTATAATATGTACATCTAAACAAGTGCCACTATAATCGACATAATGATGATGTCCTTCCTGAGAAAATTTTGCAAATGTATGGTTTAATATTTGCAATGATATTCTACAGTTGAGGTGCATTGTAGTTTTAGATGTCATTTCGAGTGGAGCCTACAAAGTCTTACCTACTTCATCAATTTAGAAACAATAAAGATGTGATCCATGCGAGACTAACTGAACATCAATATGTTTTATTTTAGTTGGATGATTTTTTTTTCTCAAATCTGTGCATTGCTAGGGTCACCCAAATTTGATTTTCGTCCAATAGTCACTTTTCCTCCATAGTTTCCAAAACCGACTATCCAGTTGTGTCTACCTCCTCCATGACCATTTTTCCCTCTACAACATGCCCATATAGGAACCTATCATTCACATTAAATCTCTTATTTTTCACACTTTTTGTTCCTTGGCTCCATTTCTCTAAGTCATGGCTCACTTGTGGAGTCCACCATTATCCTCTTCTACTTGTTACTTCAATGTTCAGTCAGAGTCATTATCCCCAAGTGCACAACACTTAAGAGGTGTCGAACTAGTGTGCTATCATTTGTAGACTCCCTCTACGAGAATCACATTTTCTATGGAGAGTCAAGTGGGTATGAATGAAGATGATACCATCACATCCACTACCTAATAACTCTATATTCACCATGCTCAATCATAATTGCCTCATCACACATCAACTTCGGAAGAATAATCCCAAAAAATTATGCTAGGTTATGGTCATCACCCTGAGGTATGTTACTTCATTCATGGAAATTGTCATTGACATGATCCAAAACCAAACTTCAATTCCATGTGAGTCAGCTACAACTTTATCATTTGCAGAGTCCTATCCACTTTTTGATTCAACCAGTACCCACTTCTTTGAAACCTACTGAGAGCTATGATGTATGTCATTGTTTTTTTTACAAATATCCCTTCTCATTTGGTAGCCCTTTCTTTCCGAGAGAAAGGGTGGAAAATTCCCTCATCAAACATCGCCCAATATTTTTATTAAGAAAATGTTTTTAAATTGTGGAGTCCAATAAAAAAAATGTTTCATTAGTAAAAAATTATTTTAAAACATCTTGACATCTTGAAATCCTTTCCGTCACTCATGGGTCTATCCATGATACTTTGGAACATTAAATATAAAAAATTTAGTGAATATATTCAATTTGTATAACTCAAGCAAGATCATTATCCAACATTTTGAAGCTCTTATTCCCGATTCGTTAAACAAAGGGATGTGTTAAGTTATATGACCTAGGACGTTCATGTTAGCATGGCCCCTATTCCAATTTTACATTAGGCTAACCTTCGATAAAACAATATCAAAACTATAAATACAACCGACCAAAGTGGGATATCAGATCAAATAATTGACTAACGCCTGTATCACTCCATATGAGCAAAGGAGAAAGAGAGACCAACATGCTTGACTGAATAGGCCGAACACTGATTTCATCCTCTAAACTAGAATATTTTAAATAAAAAAATTATTAGTTTAATTATATAAGTTAAATGATAGATCATGTTAACAAAATTATAGTATTAATAGATATTTATGCAAGTTTCTAATTCCTATCAATATTCTCATTCAGTTGTCAGTGAAGAAGAAATTCTTGTTAAAATAAAATTTACCAAGGTTAAATCTATAACTAAAATTAAAAATCATTTATATAATTAAAAAATTCAAAAAAATATTTATAAAATATAAATAATTTATTTAAATATTATAAAATATATATGTATATTGAATCTTAAATATATCAAAATTTATTTTAATGTTATATGCATGTTTTGATTTTTGTTGAAAACAATTTTTATAATATTAATAAGAACAAAGTAATAATACAATAAATTGAATTAAATTGAATTTATTTAGAAATTGAATTAAATTTATTATCATTTGTTATAGATAAAAATTACTTTATTTATAAAATGAAAATTAAATTCATTATAAGTTGTTATGAATTGAATTCATTATTATGTAACACCTTGTTTTATTTTAATTATGGTTATTATGTGAAAAAATAATTAACGAATATGGTTATTCGTTAGTAAGGATTGAGTTTATTTGATAAATAAAATTGATAATTCTCTTGAGTAAATGGGTTAACTGAACTGTAAAATAATTCCAAGATTCCGGAGTAAAAGGTGGAGGCAATTTCTCACATTTTCCTTCTCCGAGAGGATAAAAGGGAAATTTTGGGAAGCGGAAGGGGTTATGCTCAGAAAGAAAGAAGAGGGTTAACAATAGTATGCTGTGAATGATAGAGTTGTCCAGAGCTGGTAAGAAACCAGTGGAGCTGTGAAACCCGAGGGAAGTATAGGCTAGAAAAATTTCCTCATGCCTAACTTCTGATAAATTACCTACTACCTAAGACTTTGGTGCAGAGCATGGGGGGAGCAGAGGATGTGATTACCTATCTCAAGGTTGGGTGGAACCATCAATTATCAAAAAGTAAAATATAGAGATAAGTATTTCTATTTGTTGTTACAGTTTAAGTGATCAAAAGAAGTGTCTAACTTAGTTTCACTATTCTATTATTTATTCATCTCTATTAGGATTGAATTGTACAAAAACTCCAATTTCTTAAAAGTGGAAGACGAAGTCTCAAAGTTAAATTTAAATAACCAGAAAATTTGGAATAGAGTTATTTAGAAATTTTAAATTACTATATGATATGTTGTTGGAAACGATTGCAAATATAAACTTTGTATAGAAGAAAGGCCCCAAATGATACAAATAGAAATTATGTATTAAAATAGTAATTTCTTTGCTACATATGATAGAACTAATGAGCATACATTGTCAAGGCTCTGTAATATAATCAAGAAACATAGAATCTAGAAGTACATAGGTGACAAAGTTAATTACAAATATAGAACAATGAGGCTCAGAGGTTTAGAGTCGAACCCTGTGGTGATAGGGTTGAGGTCATGGCCCTCTAGCCATTGCATCTGGAGAACCGAAGCATACTATTATTAACTGAGAAGAAGCAGGTTGTAGAAATTTCAATAATTATCAACTGTCGGAAGGAAGCTAAAGGAAATTACAACTTCATTTCAAATGGTAGACATATAAGAAAAATGCACTTTCATGATAACCGAGAACTTCTTTGAAGACGAAAAATCCCAAATTTTTAACCAGTCAAAAGACCCTCGAGTTGAGGAAAATAGACACATAAATACATGAAAAAAGGATTGATTTAGTGCATATATATGTTAACTGTAAATAGCATTCAATGTGTATAAGACAATTATAAATATTAAGTCTCTTCTGCTTCTGTAGCATTTTGTGCTAGGTAACTGAGGTTTTACCTCCAAATTAAAAATATAAATACAAGCCTAATAGTAAATACATGGCGCGTAGGCCTCCATACCCGAGAGGGATGGATACATCAGACTGTTAAAACTATTCAAGAAAAATATGAAACAATAATATTATGCCCCAAAACCCTTTAACGAAAAAAGGGACTCGGAATCCATTGCATGCAAAAGAGGAATCGTGGCAGGATGTTGCGCCTTTTCACACAGAGGATATAACCCTCAGTAACATAAAAGCAAGAAAAATATGGATGCACAGTTGGACAGCAAGGGGCATACCTGTGATAGCCACCCTAGAAGTACTTTGTTAAGCTCGAAAGGACTGATGTGATTCCGGCATAAACCAGAACTGCAAAAAATGAAGAATAGAAAGGGACTAACCATGGTTGAGAGGGAATAGGAAAAACCATTAAAATAAAACATGAGAAAAAAATAGGAAACAAATTGAAAGGAAAACTCATTAAGGGTCTCGACAAATTAACTGCAAAAGTCAGTCATCTAATAGCTCAATTCACACCATTGACTCAGTGTGAATGACGAAAATAAGAAGCTAACCAGCATGGAAACATTCAGTCACACTTGCCTTGAATTAAGATAGACTGGAAACGGAGGAAGACCAAATGAGATACCCTTCCAGGGGTTAGCCGCTAAACATTAAACTCATAACCAGCAAAGCTGAAAATGTTAAGGTATATAGAAGAGTATACTTGGGACATCGAGACACTCAACAGAAAAAAAAAATTGATAGATAATCTAAATGTAGTACTGAGAAAATTGACCAAGACTTATGGCACAACACCAAGCAGTATATATAAATTTATGCAGGAAACGAATCGCATGAACCATTTATGTAAAACCATAACTTAATGCATGGTGAGTGAAATATACCTCAAGCACCAAAACAGAGACATACAAAGCTGCCTGAAGCACTGAGATGAAGATATGCAGAGCATAATCATTCTAGAAGCAACGAAGAATGAGCCAGGGTTGCGGGGAAAAGGGTGGGTATTTACCTTAACCTTTCCTGCTTACCCCATGTCAATCAGATCTAGGGTCTCAAAGATCAAATGGTGACCAGAGCACGATGGAGTTGAAAGTGTTGGATAGCTGTCATCCATCCACCATGATAGATAGTTGAAACTCCAATGTTGAGGGTGTCAGATATTAGTAGCATTAATAAAATAATTCATGCACAAATCACTTGGCTACATGCACGAGTAAATAGAAAATTAAATAACTATTATATGTTGCATAATGAAAGGAGAAATCCATATAAATGTATTAAACTGAGATCCTTGAGTACATTTCTTATAATTCTTTAGCACGAATGATTAACCACAATTTGTAAATTTTCCATGCTCTAACTCAGGAATTTATTATTATATACATGATGTAACAATGATATGGTTAATATGCAAATGAATAGAGTCAAATTATTATAGTAAGTAATGAAATTAGATAGTTAAAAAAATTATGGTATGTTTATTAAAGTTGTGACAAGTGGCATCAGAGCGTGGTTACACGTTGGGGCTAGATGGGCCATTGACATAACTTGGGTGTTTTCAATTTCTTGTTTTGAAAATGTGCACAGTGATAAGAATATTGGTAGAAAGTTCCAATCAGGAAAGGATCCAGTCACCAAACGCCAAGAACTACAGGGGAAGCTCATCCCCAGTACAATCCTGAGATTAACCCAAAAATGTGAGTGCAATTGAGAGTGGTACAACACCAGCAATCAAGAAGATTGTTGGAAGAACAACAATTTCAAACCAACCGATTGTTGGATATAGTGCAAAAACTCTAGACAGATATGATTCAGGTACAAAGAGACAATGAAAGGTTCATGAGGGAACAATAAGGGATACTCAAGAGTCTTTCGGATAAGCAAAATCAACATACTGCACAACCTATTCCAAAGAGGGAAACCCATGAAGAAGGAGAGGAACAATAACAAGTTCATGACAACCAAGAAGGGAGTCATACCCAGTGGAGTAATAAGAGTAGGACTTACAATGAAGCTGAATTTGGTAATTTTTGAGGTCAACAAGAGTTGAAGAAGCAAAAAGTAGAATTATAGAGTGAGTTCCGAAAAATTAAGCCTCCTACATTCGACGGAGAGGCTGAAGAAGTGACAGAAGCTTGGATAATTAATATGAATAAATATTTCCAAGTTTATGAATATAACAGAAAACTCAAGGCTCCCTTAGCTATCTATAAATTTGAGTAATAAGCTACATTATGGTGGGAAGAGGTGAAAAATATATGTGGAATTGAAGACCAGAATGTGACTTGGGATGAGTTCAACCAGTATTTCAAGGAAAAGTACCTAACCGAACAATTTTAAGATGAAAAATCGAGATATTTTCATGATTTAAATTTGGGTCAATTTTCTATGGACGATTTCATCACTAAATTTACCTCTTTGTTAAGATACGTACAATATTTAAGAGATGAAAAAGAAAATATATATCGATTCTTGGGTAGTTTTCCTTCTCACGTGAAGGAGAAGATCGAATTTTTGAAACGAAAGTCTATGGATGAGGTAATATGAAAAGCACATATGTGCTATCAGCAGTGCAAGGCAAGGGGTGAACTTGGTAGAAGTTGGCCATAAAATAAAGGGCATAATGGCCCCTCGAATTTTAAAAATAGCAGATCGAGAAATTATAAAAATTTTACGATAAATTCAACAAATAGGCAATTTGGGAAAAATCAGCAAAAGCTCAAATGGGCAGATGAAGAACGACCTGCTAAGGCATCCAACAGGCCATACCTTGGACAATCTCAGAAACCACCATTACAATATTGGGGATGTGGTGAGGCCCATTATTTTAAGAACTGGCCTCATCGTTGAAGAAATGAAGTTACAACCAATCTGCAAGAGGCATCTACAGTAGGGGATGTTGCATGAAACATAGCCAGGATCAATGCTGCAGTAGAAGATTGGCAAGCGGATTTCCATCCAACTATGATAGAACTGGAAGGTAAGCTACAATCCAAAACTGTTTCCATTTTGGTTTATCCTGGTGCCAGTTTGAGTTATATAAACCCCTGAATAGTTGAGAATTGTAAACTGCAAAGCGATAAATTTAAAATTCCATGGCAGATACAATTGGTTATAGGAGCAAAGAGACGAATTAATGCCAAAATCTCAAATTGTATTGTGAATACCACAGAATGACATATAGCTATAAAACTGAATATTTAACCTTTTGGCTCCTACGATATTTTTTGGGAATGGATTGGTTAGAAAGACACTAACCATTGGTATATTGCAAGGAGAAAGTTATCCATTTTAAGGAAGAATGTGGTACACATCATTAATTGCAAGGAATTAAGAAGCCACTTCAATTGTGCCCAATTAGTGCATCCAAGCTGGTTAAATGCATTAGAAATGGGTGTGAAATTTATGCAATTCAAGTGGGGTTTTATAAATCCAAGGATGCGACCCTTATGTTGGAAAATATACCTGATGTCAAGGAATTCATGGATGTGTTTCCTGAAAATATTACAGGATTCCCATTGAAATGAGACATTGAATTTACTATAGAGTTAATACCCAGGGAAACGCTTGTATCACGAGCACCATACAGAATGAGTGTGCCTAAATTGACAGAATTAAAAATGCAGTTGCAAGGACTAATGGAAAAAGGGTATATTCGACCAAGTGTGTCCCCTTGGTGAGAACCAATGTTGTTTGTTAAGAAGAAGGATTACTGACAGCTTAATAAGATGATTGTCAAAAATAAGTACCCATTTCCACGTATAGACAACCTCTTTGATCAGGTGAAGGGAGAAACGCTATTTTCTGATATTGAGCTGAGATCTGGGTATCATAAAATAGGATCAAGGATGAGGACATATCCAAAATAGCTTTTTGTACTCGGTATAGACATTATGAATTTGTGGTGTTACCATTCCGGAAAACCAATGCACTAGCAACTTTCATGAGCCTGATGCATGGGATATTTCACCCATTTTTGGATTTTTTTTTAATATTCATTGATGATATATTGATCTATTCTAAGAATATTGAAGAAAATAGGGAACACTTACTCTTGGTGCTAAAAATTTTATGGGAAAACCAAATCTACACCAAATTTAGTAAATGTGATTTTTAGAAGGAATAGATCCAATATTTGGGCCATTTAATATCTATTGAGGGAATTTCTATAGACCTCGAAAAGATAAATATGATTATGTAATGGAGAGTTCCCATAAATGTAGCAGACATACATTCATTCATGGGCTTAGTTGGTTACTACCGATGATTCATTGAAGGCTTCTCTAAGATATCCTTTCCCATTACCTCCTTGCAGCGGAAGGGGTGAGTCTTTAAGTTGACTAAAGAGTGTCAAAGAAATTTTGAATGACTAAAAGAACTATTAGCTACCACCACTGTACTGAAAGTTGTGGATGCATACAGAGAATTCTAAGTCTACATTGATGCCTATAAGGAAGGGGTGGGAGCAGTATTGACCCAAGAAGGTAAGATCATAGCATATGAATCCAGTAAATTGAACAATCATGAGAAGAGGTATTATGCCTATCATTTAGAGTTTATTGCAGTAGTATATGCCCTTCGAGTTTGGAGACATTACTTGTTGGGGAAAATGTTTGTGCTAAGAACCGACCATAGTAGTTTGACTAACTACTTTAAACAATCTGATTTAAATGCCCGACAAGAAATATGGAATGCATTCCTAAGTGAATTTGATTTTTAAATTCAACATGTAAAATTTTAGGAGAACAGTGTGTTGGGTATGTGTTATATTCTTTCCATGACTAGCCCCATGCAATGTATGTTGCGCCAGGCGCAGCAGGGGGGTCACAAGGGGGGAGGCAGTCCCTACTATTTTGGTCCAGGGCAGCGCCTCGGTGAATTTTTTTTTGGTGTGCAGACACACTCATAGGCAGACCCACCCATGTTTTGTGCATGAGTTTGCACATGGTTTTTGGGTACGATGGTTTTCGGCCCCTGGTATTTTGTAGATCTGGTCAAGGGAACTACAGTTATGTTCTAATCCAGGGTTAATGGATTGGGGTTTATGTATGCTTTGGCATGTATATATCTGTGTTGTAACACTAAAAGGAAAATAATGAAAAATCAAGCTGGTCGTCGCGATTTGGGATCCAGGGGAAAATCTCTGTGTTTATCTGTTTTATGTTTTATGCTCTCTCTATTTTTTATTTTCTGTTATAAGATTCGTGTGTAGATAATTTATGTTCAGGGTTAAAACCTACATTTGGTATCAGAGTTGTTTCGGCTTTAAGGGGATGCCTTTGCTACTAAGGGTTTTTTGCTCAGGCCTGAGGTAGACCCTGTTCAGTGGGAGATTTGTGGAATCGATTCTTGCGGTGAAAGAAGATGGCAAGCGGTGGAAAGATAGAGATCGAGAAATTTAATGGTCAGTGTTTTGAGTTATGGAAGCTCAAGATGGAGGATCTGCTGGTGGATAAAGATTAGTCGATCGTGGTAGATCCAGGTACTAAACCAATGGCAATGTCAGATGAAGACTGGAAGAAACTGGATTGGAAGGCTAAGAGCACAATACGGTTGTGTGTCTCAGATTCAGTATTGTTGAATGCATCTGGGGAAGCTATGGCGAAGAATTTGTGGGAAAAACTTGGGACTTTGTACCAATCTAAGTCTCTGGTGAATAAGTTGTTCTTGCGGAAAAAGCTGTATAACCTGAGGATGAAGGATGGAGACTTGGTGACAGAGCATCTAAACGCCTTCAATACTGTGGTAAGTCAGCTGTCATATGTTGATATTAAAATATCAGATGAGGATAAGTGCATCAATTTTTTGTGTTCTCTACCAGACTCGTGGGATAGTCTGGTTATTGTAATAAGTAGCAATACAACTACCTTGAATTTTGATGACTAAGCTCTCCTGTGGCCCCCTGTGGAAAGAAAAACAACAAGTGGGAGAATGTTGGGTATGTGTTATATTCTTTCCACGACTAGCACCATGTGATGTACGTTGCGCCGGGCGCAACAGGGGGGTCACAAGGGGGGAGGCAGCCCCCACTGTTGGGGTCGAGGGTAGCGCCCGGCGAAAATTTTGTTGGTGTGCAGACCCACTCATAGGCGGACCCACCCATGTTTTGTGCATGAGTTTGCACATGGTTTTGAGGTACAATGGTTCACGACCCCTGGTATTTTGTAGATCCGGTCAAGGGAACTACGGTTATGTTCTAATCCAGGGTTAATGGATTGGGGTTTATGTATGCTTTGGCATGTATATATATGTGTTGTAACACTAAAAGAAAAATAATGAAAAATCAAGCTGGTCATCCTGGTTTGGGATCCAGGGGAAAATCTTAGTGTTTATATGTTTTATGTTTTATGCTCTCACTATTGTTTATTTTCTGTTATAAGATTCGTGTGTAGATAATTTCTGTTTAGGGTTAAAACCTACACAGTGGTGTCGACGCTTTAGTCAAAAAAGTACATTGCGTCTATGAACTGTATTTTAATTAGGTTGAATCTAAGTTGTAGGAGTCGATCATGGAGGCAAAAAATAGAGATCTTGAATATCAATTCTTATGGCAGCAAGCAAGAGAGGCTGAAAAACAAGGAAATCAAAAAGATTATGAAATTAATTATAAACAAATATTCTTATTTCAAAGGAAGATATGTATTCCAATTCAGATGAGCTTAAAGAAGTTGATTTTGGATGAATATCATCATATTTCCTATGCATGACAGCCCAGATATCAAAATATGCTAACATCAATTAGGAAAGACTATTTATCCCCTAGAATGTGTAAAAAATTGCTGAAAACCTGACCAAATGTTTGAGTGTCAACAAGTCAAGGTGGAGCAGCAACATCCAACAGGATTACTTCAGCCTATTCCTATACCGAAATGGAAATGGGAATTCATTTCACTTGATTACATCACATCATTACCAATAATTAAACGACACAATGATTTAATTATGTTGGTGGTGGATAGGCTCAACAAGGTATCTCATTTTATACCTGTCGAGTAAACTTACAAGACCGTACAGATTGTAGACATCTTCATGAGAGAAATATTTAGACTGCATGGTATTTCAAGCATCATCATCTCAGATTGAGACGTAAATTTTACATCAGCTTTCTGGAATACACTATTCATTGCTTGGGAACACAAATCCAGTTTAGTACCACTTATCATTCTCAGTCAGATGGACAAACGGAGAGGGTGAATCAAATATTAGAGGATATGTTGCGCATTTATGTGATGCAACAACCCACAAAGTGGGAAGAGTATCTACATCTGGTTGAATTCACTTATAATAAAGGATATCAAGAATCCCTCAAGATGAGTCCTTTTCAAGCATTGTACATAAGACAATGTCGGACCCCATAAATTGGAGCAGTCCGGAAACCAAATTTATGCTTGGACTGGACATCCTAGATGAAATGGAGCATGAGTGAAGAAATATTAGATAGAACTTAAAAGCATCCCAAGACATGAAAAATATATATTCAGACTAAAAGAGAACTTTTCGAGAATTTTAGGTGGGTGACCGCGTATATGTGAGAATTAAACCAAAGAAGAGTACTTTGAGATGGAATACTTGTGCAAAATTGGCTCTCGGGTATTACAGACTGTTCCAAATCTTGGAATGGATAGGGTCGGTTACTTATCTGTTGGCTCTGCCTAGTCACATATTGGTACATAAATTGTTCCATGTATTGCTATTGAAGCGATACATGCATGACACCAAGAATGTGATACACTAGAAGAGTATACATGTACTTATGATTACATTATGGCTTTCAAATGAGAAGGTTCCATAATTAAATTAATGATAAAATTTTTGTTTGCAGTAGAACAGAACGAGGAATTTCTAGTAGAACCTAAGCGTATTCTCAATCAGAGAGAAATAATTCTTCGGAGGCGAGTCATCCCCAAATTTAAGGTGAAATGGAATCACTTTAGCCCAGAGGAGCATACCTGGGAGGATGAAAATTTACTGAGAGGCATATCCTGAAATTATTTCAATGATAAAGTAACACTAAGGACGGTGTTTACCTTAGTGGGGGAATATGTAACAGTCTGCTTTATTTTAATTATGGTTAACAGAATTTTACAAATACATTTTAATTATTAAGTGAAAAGAGAATTAACGAATATGGTTATTCGTTAGTAAGACTTGATTTTATTTCATAAATAAAATTGCTAATTATCTTGAGTAAATGGATTAACTGAATGGTAAAATAATTCCAAGATTCCAGAGTAAAAGGTAGAGGAAGTTTCCGACAGTTACCTTCTCCAAGAGGATAAAAAGGAAATCCTGGGAAGGGGAAGGGGTTCTGCTTAGAAAGAAGGAAGAGGATTAACAACAGTATGTTGTGAATGAAATATTTGTTTAGAGGTGGTAAGAAACCAGTGGAGCTCTGAAACCCGAGGGAAGTATAGGCTAGAAAAAGTTCCTAAGGCCTAATTTGTGATAAATTACCTACTACCTAAGACTTTGGTGTAGATCATTGGGGGAGCAGAGGACGTGATTGCCTCTTTCAAGGTTGGGTGGAACCATCATTTATCGGAAAGAAAAATTCATACATAAGTATTTCTATTTGTTGTTAAATTTCAAGTGATAAAAATAAGTATGTAGCTTAGTTTCACTATTCTGTTATTTATTCATCTATGTTAGGATTGAATATTACAAAATTTCCAATTTCTTAAAAGTAGAAGACAGAGTCTGGAAGTTAAATTTAAATAACCAGAAAAGCTGGAACAAGGTTATTTAAAAATTAGAAATTATTATATGATATGATTTTGGAAACTATTACAAATTTCTACAAATCTAAGATCTGTATAGAAAGAAGACCCCATATGATACTGATCCAAGATCTTTTTCTTAGAGATGCATTAAATAATTACATATAAGAAAGCATCTAAAACCATGAAACATAAACACATAAAACGAAGAACAAAGAGACCATGACATGCATGAGATGAAGACACCAAGAATTGATTACAAAGTTCATTTAATTTGGAATACGTATACAGGCCTAACTCAATAGTGGGGAGGCCTTCATTCATTAAGTGGCGAGAAGAAGAAGAAGTACAAGAAAAATTACATAAAGCACCCTTATACCTACGATCTACAAATTTCCTGAAAAATGGAGAGATCTGATGTAGAAATAGGCATCATTTTTCCCTTCCTGTCATGGAGAGGTATAGAATAGGCAGAAAATTTGTCTCAAATGGACACTGGCAAGTTCTACACTCAAAAGAATATTTTTGATGCCCCTCAATATTCCATAGGCATGGTTCCACCCCCTGACCTACTCGTGGTTCCGCTCCTCCTCCTCCTGCTCTACCTGAACGCACTCGCGAAATGAAGGGTTATATGAAAATTCGGTCAAATTTTACCACAAGAGGTGGTTTGGCTTAGTGGTAATTAAGGAAAATTATACAAGAGAGTTCAGGGGATCAAATCCCACCTCTACAAAATTGAGTTCCTTATAGTTTTTGTATTAAAAATAAGGACGCTTTTATTTTAAACTCTGTTGGAATAGTTTTAGATTGGTGTGTTTTAAAATATGCCATAAAATTGTTGGTTATATAATCCATTTTGTTTAGTTTTTGCTCATGGGATCACCCGCTCGGGGGTCGGCCACATGGGTCGGGCAGGTTTGACCCCTGCTGGTCCTGTCTTTATGCCTCTGGTGGTTGAAATTCATATATATAACCATGGTTTTAAAAGGGTCAGAGGGTCCGCCGATGGTGGCCTGCCTTCACACCTTCCTCATATCATATATGTGATAGTTGGTGAGGGTGGTAGGGGTGGCAACTCATCCTCAATATTAACTTGAATTTTGTTACGGTGGGTGGCAGGGTTGATGGCCGACCACCATAATATATATATATTTTTAATTATTTAATAACCATGTTCTTGTTTTAAACTTTCTTGAACATGGGCGTTATTATGAAAATTAACCACCCCACAAATTTTCCTGCTTCTCGAGTGCTAGTTTCCCTACTAATTGATAGTGAAATTGTAGGACACTTAAATCTGGCCCACTACCCAACTTTGACCAAAAATTTGACTCACTCTAACTTCTCCAATGGGCTCGGATTGGAGATCTATTCACACCCTTGGAATCGAGGCGATGAGTACTTCAATATGAACTTAGTTTGAGAGAAATCCGACGACCTTGAATTTTGAGAAATTTTAAGCCACTTTTCCTCTGAGATCCTCCTGGATCAATTCTCCCCACTAAGGAGATTTTGCACCACCAAAAGCATTAACACATACAACACACTGCTTGTGTCTTGGCCAAACCATACTTTCACTCACCTGCACACAAATCTAGTACATCCTTTGAAATCATATACAAACCACACATGACTCAAACAACGACTCACTTGCTAAGAGTTTATAGCACACACTTAGTGGTTAAGGACTACATAATAAAAACCAATACCCCAACTACTCTTAAGAAAAGACCAAAAAATCATCATTTCTTTAGGAAGCGATGGAAAACACATGATCACTTTTACATTTATTTGTAACGCATGATTTACAAATTGTGGCCACAACAAGCTAATACATCTAAAAAAAAAACCTTTTCCTTAATAAAGCAGACCACCATGAATTTGGTGGATTCATTTTTTGAACATTTTCACCTATTGGTTCCTCTATCGGTTCTTTGTGGGCTTGTATCATTTGACACGTGGCTTGTTGGTGTCCCACATCATTGCAATAACTACGACGATTATTCCTCCTCCAAACTTTCTGAATTGTCTTGGAATGCTTCCTCCTTATGTGCCTCTGATAAGTGCTCATGGATCCCTCAATTTCACTAGGATGTGATGAGGTGCTCTCATCATCTGTCATTTGTGGGTCATTGGTTGTCTTGGAGCATTCCCCAACTTCCTTCCTAACATACCCAACTCCTGCATGAAGGGGTAATTTTTCTACATTGATCGGGTTTCTGATTCCTTGGTCATTAGTGCCAATGCCCTTTCCCTAATACCCCATATCCTTCAACAGTGTGGATCCAATGCCTGTATTATTTTTTTTCAAAAGCAACAAAATATTCATCATGAAAATTATGTGAAATCGAAGAAACACTTTTTACCTCAAGGGGGTTACGCTGCAACTTCTCCAAGGCCTCGTGCTTAACTCACAACTAGCATGGAAACCTTTATTTCTCCTTTTATTCTTTCTATAGGAGTCTCCTTAGTTTAGTATTCTCTTCTTAAAAGCTTTGATTGATCTCTTCAAGTTCCTGGAGCCATGCTACATTGGGCGACCTTTTCATCATTGGTACACTATGTGTTGAAATTTTCGCTTCATCGCCCGAATCTGAACCCAAATCGATGGGTCCATCTGCTGCAATCCTCCTTTCATCACTGGAATCTAATCCCAAGTCAATTGGTCTATCTCGTGCAAATCCTACATCCATGGCGTTGCATGGTGGTAACTGTCTTCTACCTCTCTTTCCTGTCATCCCTCTTAGGTCTTAGCTCAGGGTGCAGTTTCCATCAATTGTCTTCGTCGTGTCCTTCTTTCTCACAATGGGTGCAAGAGGTCTTTTCTCCTCTTATCTTGGTTGTTGTGGCTCTTTTTGGGTGGTCATATTGTTCATATAACTCCTTTTTTTCAATATGCATGGAATTCACAGTAGCCTCATTAATAGTAGCAGGCTCAAACAATAATAATGAATGTCTTATGTAACCATGTAAAGAACTGATATACTTAGTTACAATATCTGGTGAATCTTCCAGAATGTATAAGTTCAATGTTTGTTTTTTAAATTCTTCAGTGAATTTTTGTACATTTTGGTCTTTGCCTTGATTTAGGTGTTTCCATTCCATTAATGCTTTTTTCTTATAGCCCAATGGGTAAAATTGAGTTTTCAATTCAGAAATAAAATTTGACCATGAGGAGAGAAGGTTACCCAGATTTTTGTTACCTTGCAATTTTTCATCCAACAAAACAAGAGTAGTGCCACTCAGTCGAAGGGATGCCAACTAGATTTTTTCCTCTTCTATCTTGACATGTTGAATCTGGCAGTAGACCTAAATCTGTCTTATCCAATTGTTGAGATTTTCTACATTACATTCTCCTATATACACAGGCAAGACAAACTTTACATCTAGTTTAAGGAAAGGTTTCCTAGATGTATGCCTATGACTTCTGTGAGAATGGTGATAAGAAGAAGAGGAATTATTACTAGACGATGGAGAGGGAGGGGGCTCTTCCCTACCATCTCCATGGTTTACTGATCCGTGGTCATCTGTATTTTTCTTCTCCGGCTTTACGATCTTCTCATGCTCTGCAAACAGTTTGTCTACTTTCTCTGACATGTTGTAGAATGCCTTTTAGTAATTCCACTCTTTTCCCAATGACCTTCCTCATCTGCCATGTTTCTTCTTCTTCGTGCATGTCCTGATTCGGGATCAGAATACTTAAGCTTTACTTCACCTCTTTCAAACTTGTTTCTGGTTAGCATATACTCATGTAATTCACATTGACAAAGGCCTGCTCTGATACCACTTGATCCAAAATATTTTTCTTATATATGCATTAAATAATTACATATAACATAGAATTTAAAACTAAGAAACATGAACACATAAAACAAAAAACAAAGATTCAATGACATGAATGAGAACAAGACACCAAAAATTGATTATGGAGTTCGTCCAATTCGGACTATGTCTCCGGGCCCTGCTCAACAGTGGGGAGGCCTTCATTAATTAAGTGGAGAGAAGAATAAGAAGTACAAGAAAAAGTACATAAATCACCCTTATACCTTTTATCTGGAAAATGCTTGAAAAGTGGAGAGCTCTGATGTAGAAATGGACGTCACCGTTGTGTTCTTATCATCGAGAGATGTAGAATCGACATAAAATTGGTCTCAAATGGACATTGATAAGTTCTACACCCTGGGGAATCTTTTTGATGCCCATCAATATTCCCTGGGCAAGGTTCCACCCCTTGGCTTGCTCATAGTTCCGCTGGTGCTCCTCTTGCTCTACCTGGGCGCACTGGTGAAATAAAGGGTTTTATGCAAATTCAGGCAGCTTTTAGCATACGAGGCGATTCGGCTTAGTGGTAATTAAGGAAAATGGTAGAGGAGAGGTCAAGGGATAAAATATTGCCTCTCCAAAATTAAGTGCATTATAGTTTTTGTATTAAAAAAGTAGGGGCATGTTTGTTTTAAACTCTGTTGGAATAGTTTTAAATCAGCACATTTTAAAATATGTCATATAAACGTTGGTTATATAATCTAGTTTGTTTGGTTGTTGTTGCTTCTGGGACCGCCTGCTCAGGGGTCGGCCACGTGGGCCTGGTGGGTTTGACCCCCGTTGGTCGTGTCCTTTATGCCTCTGGTGGTTGTGATGTATATATAACCATGGTTTTAAAAGGGTCAGTGGGTCCGCCGATGGTGGCTCGCCTTCCCACCTTCCTCGTACCATATATGGGACAACTATCATGGGTGGAGGGGGTGACATCTCGCCCCCAATATTAACTTAGGTTGCATTATGGTGGGTGGTGCGATTGATGGCCCGACACCATAATATATATATTTTTTATTTTTTATAACCATGTTTTTCTTTTTAACTTTCTCGAACATGTGGGTTATTAGGAAAATTAACCATCCTACGAATTCACCTACTTCTTGGGTGCTAATTTCCCTGTTGATTGACAATAAATTATGGGACACTTAAACCTGGCCCACTGCCCAACTTTGACCAAAAATTTGACTCGCTCTATCTTCTCCATACCGACTCGGATATGAGATCTGTTTGCACCGTTGGAATCAGAGCGATGAGTACTTGAATATGAACCTAGTTCAAGAGCAATCTGAAAACCTTTAATTTTGAGAAAATTTAAGCCACTTGTCTTGTGAGATCCTGTTGGATCAGATATAAATAGAAACTATGTCTTTAAATAGTAATTTCTTTGCTACATATTATAGAACTAATGTGCATACATTGTCAAGGATTTGTAATCTAATCAAGAAACATAGAATTTGTAAGTACATGGGTGACAACATTATTTACAAATATAGGACAATGAGGCTGAGAGGTTTAGAGTCTAGCCCCGTAGTGATAGGGTTGGGGTCATGGTGCTCTGGAAATTGCATTCAGAAGAATCGAAGCATATTATTATTAACTAAGTAGAAGCAGGCTCTATAAATTTCAATAATTATCAATTGTCAAAAGAAGTTAAGGGAAATTACAACTTCATTTCCTAAAAACAATCAAACGGTAGACATCTAAGAAAAATGCATTGTCATGATAACCGAGAAATTTTTTTAAGACAGAAAATCCCAAATTTTTAACCAGTCACAAGACCCTCGGGCTGAGGGAAATAGCCATATAAATACATTAACAAAGAATTCATTCAATGCGTATATATGCTAAATGTAAATAGCATTCCGTGTGTTCAAGACAATTATAAAGATTAAGTCTCTTCTAGTTGTGTAGGGTTTTGCACCAAATCATATAGGTTTTACCTCTAAATTAAAAATATAAATAGAAGCCTAACAATAAGTACATGGTGCGTAGGCCTCCAGACTCGAGAGGGATAGATGCATAATATTGTTAAAACTATTCAAGAAAACTCTAAAACAATAATATTACATCCAAAAACCCTTTAACTAAAAAAGTGACTCAGAAGCCCTTGCATGCAAACGAGCTAGAATGGCTAGATGCCACACCTATTCACATAGAGGGTATAAACCTCAGTAACCTTCAAGTGAGAAAAATAAGGATGCGCAGTTGGATAGCAAGGGGCATACTTGTGGTGGATACCTTCGAAGTATTGTGCTGAGCTCGAAAGGACCCATGTGGTTCAAGCATAAACCAATGTGCAACAAATGAAGAACAGAAAGGAGTTAACCATGGTTGAGAGGGAATAGGAAAAACCCTTAGAATAAAAAATGATAACAAAACACTAAAAAAATCAGAAGGAAACCCCATAAAGGGTCTCGAAAATTTACCTGCACAGGTCAGGCATGTAATGGCCCAATTCACACCATTGACTCGGTGTGAATGACGGAAAGAAGAAGCTAATGAGCATGGAAATGTTCGGTCACACTTGCCCTGAATTAAGATAGACTAAAAACGGAGGAAGACCAAATGAAATACCCTTCTACGGGTTAGCCGCCACACATTAAACCCATAACCAGCAAAGTTGAAAACGATAAGGTATGTGGCAGAGTATACCTCGGACATGGAGACACTCAGCATAATAACACAATGGAAAAACATTGACAGATAATATAAATGCAGTACTGAGAAAACACTATGAGCCTCATGGCATAGTACGAAACAGCATATATAAATTTATGCAGGAAACAAATAGCATAAACCATTTATGTAAAACCATAACCTGATGCATGGTGGGCGAACTATACCTCAAGCATCGAGACAGGGACATACAAATCTACCTCAAGCACCGAGACAGAGACATGCATAGAAGAACCATTATATAATCAACGACAAATGAGTGAGGGTTGCGGGGCATGGGGTGGGTAGTTACCCTAACCTTTCATGCTTACCCCATTTGCATCAGATCTAGGGACTCAAAGATCAATGGTGAGCAGAGCACGATGGAGTTGATAGAGCTGGATAGCTCACATCCATCCACTGTGACAGATACCTGAAACTCCAATGTCGAGGTGGTCAGATATTAATAACATTAATAAAAAACTCATGCCCAAAGTACTTGGCTACATGTGCGAGTAAATAGAAAATTCAATAACTATTATGTGTTTCATAATGAAAAGCGAAATCCATCTAAATGTATTAAATTGGGATCCTTAAGTACATTGCTTATGATGCTTTAACACGAATGATTAACCATAATTTGTAAAATGTCCATATTTATTATTGTATACATGATGTAACAAATATATGGTTAATATGTACATGAATAGAATCAAATGAGTATAGTAAGTAATGAAAGCAGATTTTAATAAAAAAAAAATTATGATATGCTTATTAAAGTTGTGACATATTATTTAAAATCCATTACGATATTCCCTCTCCATATTTTTCTACCAATTGCCTCTCTATACAAAAAAAAATAATAAATAATAAATAAATAATACATATTAAACATATAAACATCAACAATAAAAAAAAACAAATTTTATTTTAGAAAATTATAATTGGGAAAAAATCACTTAAACACCAAATTAATAAATTATTATCTTATTGTTTCAGAACAACTCTGCCTTGATTTAGATCTAAGAACTTTCACTTTTTCACAAGTCAAATTTACCCCACATTGTTCATTATTTTAACCAATCCTCCTATGGGGAAGATAGCTTGGAATACGATTTTTAACCAATATTGCTATTAGGAAGATAGCCTAGAGTACGATTTGCTAATGGGATTTACAAAACAGAAATTTCCCTTTTTCCCTCACAGAGACAAAAACAACAACTTCTTATTAATAGAAAAATGTTTAGGATAATTTCATCACATTCCCAATTACCCAAAATTCAATTTACATATTTCCACAACTATTTAGTTGTCGATTGACTGTATATCATATGTTTATATACCTAACAACTGTTGGAATATGTAGTTCCTACTTGTCTTCAGTTGTGATTCTCTCTATGTATAGAGTCTGTTCCTATTCCATAGGTTAGCTAAAACTGAGTTCCTAGTTTTGTGTGAGGTTGAGATATTCTCTCAACCTCACACAAAACAAGACTCGGTTGATATTTGGGGGGTGGAAACCGAACTCATATGAAGAATCTGTGAAGACAAGGCAAGAGTACATATTCCAACACTCCCCCTTAATGAATACTTGTCTCAATATCAATCTGCAAAATCTACATCTGGTTCTGTTTGGTATTTACATTGGTTCTATTTGGTAATTATACTTTCTATCTTGTTCATGCTATTGTCGATGTCCATATAAAGGAACAACCATCTACCGAAATGCATGGGTTCCCAACCGCTGCAACCGCCAGTCTACTAGGAAGTCCTTCACATACATGGTTCATCCAGCCTCTCGATAAACTCCTCCTAGATATAAAATTTCACCTCATGGAGTCTAATACCAATACGACCCACCCAAGTGTATCCATCCTGCATGACACACTCTTCCAGGGTGTTAAAACTCTCTAATAGAGGGAACATATAACAAAGGGGTATGCATGCCTCTCTGGGTCTTACAGCACATAAAAACAATAAATGACATGTAGAATTGCTCTAATTAAAAATTGTGACTCATACTCTACCATGGTCATGAGTCCATTCTACAAACATAAACAAAATTTGACTACATCATTCATATGCTAGAACACACCACTACTTTGGCTTTGTACTTTGAGTCTTTGGCATCCTCATTTCTAACTTTGGAATGCTAGCCTACAAAGTCTAGTTGTGGTAAAACATAAGAAAAATATATGTTGACATCCATATAAAGGAGCAACCATCCACCAAAATGCATGGGTACCAACCGTTGGTCTCGTAGGATGTCCTTCACATACATGGTTCTATCAACCATTATAACTGCATACATGTACTTGTATCTAGAAATCCCCCTCCAACATGGGTTTTATCAGATGACCCGTAACCATGCTCTTCCTTCATCGGTGAACTCTCACCAACAATAGAGCTGTTTTAGATCTCTTCGGAAAACTTTTACCAGATCCCTTCATCGGCGACCTTGCACCAGATTTCTTCATCGGCGACCTCGCACCGGATCTTTTCATCGGTGACCTTGCACCTGATTTCTTCATCGTAGAACTTGCACTAGATTTCTTCATCAGTGGGAAAACACTAACATAGACCTGTTTCCAGTCCACTTCACTGTTACAAGTGGTTTTTGGTTGACCACAAACTGACAATGTAAAATGGTTTCTGGCTGACTACGAACTTGTAATTACAAAGTGGTTTTTATATTACCACAAACTTTTACGGGGATACACATGCCTTTACAAGGCTTAGATACTCGAACTCTTGGAGTTACCAGGTACATACAATGACCACTACAAAACCATCCTAGACTTGATTACCATTCAACTTTGTGACTCATTATACAACATGCTATTGAGTCTATTCCAAGAAACTCACACAAAAAAAACTTTCACTTTTGTTGTCCATCATAATTGATGTTGTTGCTTCTTCACCTCATATTTTCATTGTTCATATCTTGGGCATCTTTATCTTTGTCAAATAAATTCTTGGAAGTCCATGCTTAACATGTCATTTGTTAGAGTCGCGAATTCTAACAAATTAATTTTACCTACATTGAGTTAGCTAGGCTAAATAAGGGTCAATAATTTTAAACATGATTCCAAGAAACCAAATAAACCTTTCAAATTAACAAGAATATCAAATTTCTCTGTATATGCCCAAAGATGATTATTTACCGAACATAACAGCAACCATACTTCTCCAACGATACCTCTTAGGGGTCCACTAATAAAGAAACGAATTGACGACTTTTCCACTGGTCTCAATGCAATGCATTCCAGCACAGATGATCCAGACATAGGCACTCACAACCACATGAAGAGAAACAATAACAAATTTTCCCTCTCAAAACGAGAATCAAAGACTCCACGGTCTGATCCTCCGTCGTCCACAAATTCACTGTCAAGATGCATAAAATTCAATGATTTTACACACAAAAGTTCTCGTTTCAGTATCCAATTCCCCTGGCATTGCAGTGTAATGCCACTTCCCCTGTTCAAAATATCAATGCTCGGTAACTTCTTCCAAGCATGCCTCCTCATGCTCACTGACAGGCTGCAACAATGAAGACCCATTGTGGAGCTAATCTCCTCACAATTGAAAATGCAAATCTGTTTCCATCACACTAGGCACACACAAACTCGATCATCCTCCATCCTCTGATGTAGCTCCAAGCAGTATCATTTGACGCCATCTTCACTGTCATGTCTTCATCATATATGATAGTAAATCATTTCTGCAAATAAATTTTTCTATTGTTGGAATGGCCAATTCCAACATAGACTCAAACTCATGACAATAGTTGGCCAAACTAAATGTCACAACAATACAACGTCCAGATTTACATTAATGACATGAAAATTAGTAAAAAATTAAACAATGGCAAATAATAATGCAACTACTCTCTGTTGGGGCACTCCCAATTGACTTTTCGTAACTTAAAATGTTAAGGCATTTAGATCTGTCAGCCTGCATTCATCTAACTATATTACCGAATTCCTTTCCTCGGTTATTGCAACTTCAATATCTAGCACTGTGAAACTGCAAGTGTCTTTCTATACTAGAGGATATTATGGGAGAGATATCCATGCTTGAATATGTTGGTTTCGAATTATGTGCTCATTTGAAGCACGCAACCTCAAATCTTCTGCCAATCGACTATCACATGATCCAACACAGCAATCCTAGGATCTTGCGAGGCTCCAGTGCACGTGCACACATCAACAACATTAAGAAAATAAAAAAACTTTATGTGTTTTACACCCATATTCTGGCACTCTGAGCTCAATCCTAATAAGTTAAATAAGAGCAACTGCAACAATGAGTCTGTGGAGTCGAGAGAGTGTAGAAAATCCTATCCTACCAAGCATTCGAATCATTTACAATCCATTTCTCCCTGCACAAAGGCTTCCAGATCTGGAGAGAATTATTGGATTAAAAAAATTGAAATGTATTCCAGCTCCCAGAAGGTACTCGCATTCGCACTGACAATGCTTCAAGAATCAAGAGGCATAAGTGCTATCAAGAGGCATACGTGTTGCAGCCATTGAGACCCCACGATGGAGCCGATCTCATCATTGCTCCTACGCACATATATCAGGTCACCAATCATGAATAGATCGGCTCAGCAATCGATCTGATGACACCTGCACGCTCCTGCACGCTCCTTATGACGATATGATCCAGCACAGCTGCACCAACATGTTCACGCAACACACACATAGTCACCGTATCATTACTATCCAAACGCTGCGATGCCATTACAGCAGGAGACATGGTGCTTCTTCTTCACTTCCGAGACCGATGAGATCGAGCCTCCTCCAGTTTAGGCCCGATATGGATCACACATCTTGGAGCGTTGGCTTCTATCATATTTGAAAAACGAGTTCATTCAGAGATCTTGGACCGAACTCACAAATGCTAATAACCAAGAAACAAATGCCGCTCTACAGGTTTACCGTCGATCCAGTGGCCAATTCCACTGCTCACTCAATTCTTTGTTGAGTGTGTAGTCTTTCCCAAGACAACAGAGATTGGTGTTAACAGAAAATCCCAATCGTTTAAGTGATTCGTCCAGGCGAGCACAAAATGAATAATTCTCACACCGTCTACATCTATTAAACTCACTGCACACTGATATGTTAGTCCTCACAGCGTAGCGATGTTGCAGACTTTTTAACAGCTCCAAACTGAATTTAACAATCTGATGGACAATTCGGAAAATTTAATAATATGATGGACGATGGACTAAAAACTTAGCATGCAAGCTACGATGAGATCGATCGGTTGCAGCTACCATCGATGCTTCCGTCCAACAATCGATTTATCCGCTAATTTATCCATAGATGCTCCTCTCATCGCCTAATTCCATCGATGCATTGAAATAGCTGGCGTAGCCACGCATAACCCAAAGCTCCTGGGTTTAAATCATATTGCAACCTACTAGCATGCTGTCACAGCTCTCCTGAATGCCAGCATCATGGTCATACCGCCGCGTAGGCAAACTGTAGTGGTGCTACTCACTCAAAGACGGCAACGATTTCTTCAGAGACGTAAGCAAACTGCAGTGGTGCTACTCGACGACAACGGTTTCTTCAAAGACGATTACTTTGAAAAACAACTAAGATATAATAATACATATACCGAGTTAAGATACCGAGGGTGGATTCGGATTGGAAAAGGGGACCTTCTGATAATTCAATCCATTTACCAGGTTGATCTACATTGACCGCTCTTCCAACACACACACAGCTCTCACACACGGATCGACTCTACACTCAGATTCACGCCATGTTCTCTCCAGCCTCATAACAAAAACGAGGATGGGAAAACAAACAAAATACTCTTCAAATTCTTTATTTCCCTTGGCCCAAGAGGAGCCAAGGCTAGGCCCAATCGGGCTTTGATACCAAGATAAAATGTTACTATGCAAACTCAATAGTATTAATCAAAATAATTACAAATATATACATCAAGTATAGTCTCAAGATAGAAAACTATCGTCGACACACAATAAGTTGGCTGAGAGAATATCTCAACCTCACACCAAACTAGGAACTTAGTTTTAGCTAACCTATGGAATAGGAACAGAGTGTACATAAAGAAAATCACAACTGAAGACAAGTACAGATGATATACAGTCAATCAACAACTAAATAGTTGTGGATATATGTAAATTAAATTTTAGGTAATTGGGAATGTGATGAAATTATCCTAAACATTTTTCTATTAATAAGAAGTTGTTTTTTTCAATGTGAGGGAAAAAAGAGAAATTTCTGTTTTGTAAATCCTGTTAGCAAATTGTACTCCAAGCTATCTTCTGAATAGCAATATTGGTTAAAAAATCGTATTCCAAACTATCTTCCCCATAGGAAGATTGGTTAAATTAATGAACAATGTGGGTAAATTTGACTTGTGAAAAAGTGAAAGTAGGCAGAGCTGTTTTGAAACAATAATATAATAATTTATTAATTTAGGAAAAGTTTTTCGTATAAACATACCTCCGTAAATTAAGAGTGATACTACAGTTTTACACAGTAAACTCGTATCGTTCTGAACTAGTTTTGATTTTTGTTAGGTATATTCAACGCTTTTATGTTTTGGTAGATGTTTACTAAAATAAAAATCAGTCTGACATTTAATTCCTTTCGGCTGGAGGTTATGACAAAGACCTTGGAATCTTTTTTGTACGCGTTGTTTTAATCCATCAGTCCATTCGTCCATTGCAAATTTGGAACGTACTTGCGACGAAAATTCACGAAACGATATTTATCTTGTGCATGTGATTAAATATTTCATCTTTGTTATGAAAATTTAATTTTATGATGCAAAAACAAATAATTTTCCAAATAAAGTTATCGTTTTGTTTTTAACTTAAACATAGATGGTTTCCCTTTTATATTATATGGTTATGCTAAAATTTAAATATAAATAATATTGATATTCTTATGGTTGTCTTTATTAACTTTCAGTTTTGTCAATATTCATTTTTTTTTTTTTTATGTCTTAATTATATATATATATATATATATATATATATATATATATATATATATAAACTTATGTTTTTATTGTTATTTGTTTTAAAAATTTTAAATCTATCTTAACTTTAAATCTCTAAATCTATTAAGTGTTAAAGAAAATCATATTTTAAAACGTCTTAAATGATTCCTCATGTACATTTCTTAATAATTATAAAAAAATAATCAAATAAGTTATCCAAATTAAATTATATTTATTTTCAATTTATATACAAATGAAATTAGAGAGAGCAGCTATTGCAGAATATTAACACACACAACAAAATATTGTATTACTTTGTGTTTAATCAAATGAATAGATCACAATATTTATAGTGCTGTTGAGATCCAACCACTTCTAAATATGAATAGGGAGGTTGAGATATTCTCTCAACATCCACCTATGAATCTGCAACTAATTCTAATATGAGTATGGAAGAATTATCTTCCAATACTCCCCCTTAATTCTTACATACATATCATAACAATAAAAAATTATCTTCGTCTCACTCGTCTTCATCAACAACTCTACCCACTCTGCAGTCTTCTAGATTCTGCTCTTTCTTTCTTTACATCTTCGAGCTTTCCTTTCAACCCATTTAAAGTACACCTTCTTCTGACCATCAATACTGAATTTGTAAGATTAAAGATTCTTGACACCCCCGAAGAAGAGTCTCGACACTGAACTACCCTATTGAAATATTTCCATCTGTGAAATAACCCCGAAGAATAAATTTCAATAGTCATATAGGAAAATATTCTAAGTACAGAATAAGATCAGCGATCAATCCTACAAAGTGACCTTTACACACAAGGATCTCATTGTATAACCTGTAACGGATGCTCTTGAAGCCCGAAGCACAACAAGACCCATCAGTATATAACAAATTCAAATAATCAAATTAGCCAATTGTTCTCTTGGCACTGAAGAACGTCAAGAACGACTAATTTAAATAATGCTAAATTGTTCAATAATTGATTCTGCACTACACAAATCTCACATAAAATGTCACATAATATATATTTAAAAAATGCACAAGCAGATTCAATTTCTCCGTCAGTATAGCACCTTCCTCCTGACGATTTGATTCTCCAGCGATCTCAGCCTCTTTTGCAAATGAATTTGCAGCTTCCATCTAACACAAAATTTTCACCGCCAAGAACTTCCGTAACTTGTCTGAGCAAGTTGGCAAACAAGCGCCATAGGTTAAAGCGTTAGAAAGAACTAGGTAAGATAAATTATTACTATACAGATCTTTACCCATGACAAGTTGATCTGGTGCTCTTGGACACCTTAAACATGTATTGGACAAAGGTAGTTCAGCGTCTTCATTTAAAGAAACAGGGCAACAGACAATGTTCCAAACGTTCCTACTCAAGCTGTAAACGTGTACTTGAATGTCCTCTAACGGATTTGATAGTCCGTACTGTAGAAATTTGAATAACTGATATGTTATACACTGAGATTCTCTTGATCACACACTATTTTAACTTCATGCACAATACAAAATCTCTTCCACCATTTATCATTAATTGCGGAAATAAAAACAATCGCATGCGCACATTAAAACCATAAACAATCACACATATGAACACAGTATTTTATGGGAAAGCTTAAAGCTAAAAACCCCCAACTATCCATATATTATATGTCATAGATATCATGTAACAATCATTATACAAAGCTCCTCACAAAGCTCTCAGTACAATCTCCAATTACTACACACTAATCAAGCCCGATCTAGAAAATCACATGCTCCAATCTCTGCCACCTTATAGCTTACCTCTACTGTGCAATCCCTATTGAAGAATGGCTTTGAATGAACTTGAATTGGTCCAGCCTTTCTCACACAATCGTCATTGGCATCTCCAATGACTCGTTGTTGCAAATCATGCAACAGTATAGTCACAACTGATGGTTACACTACTCTTTCACCTACCTCTTCACTGGTCTCCACTGAAACTATCCATGCATTGTATTTAACTGATGTATTCTTTACTTGATTAATTAGTCAATAATTAGTGAATTAATTAATAATTAGTTCACACCACTCTCACTAGTGTATCAATCAGTTAGACTAGATATAACTAGCTCAACTATGTTTAACTCAGTTAAACTGAACACAACTCCATCAACTGCTTCAATAACTCCACCAAACTCTGTCACATGAGTTCTAACTGAATTATCCATGCAATAGCTCCACTTAACCCTCAGGAATAGCGTAATTCCTTCTATTAGCTCTTGTGCCACATCTGTGCACTTAACTGAAGTGCTCCAAGAGAATAAGATAATGTTTATAGTCCAAATATTATTAGGAGCTAATAATATTCGACATGTCTATTTTTAGACTGGCAATATAAAAATAGATTCCACCCAATATGTCTAAAAATAGAAGTCCATATATTTTTCCAACTTGACCAACCATCTGGAAATAGTATCCTGTAACTCATAGAATCTAGAATATGATGTACGTGCATGTCTAAAAATAGACATAGTCCCCAAGTAGACTTGCACCAAATAGCCTGCGGGCCCACTTAGTGAAGGCGAATTCTTTCCACTAAGCTCATCATCTTGTTGCAATCTCAACACTCCTTCTCAACAAGATAGGGATTATATGCCACCCCAATCCTGCCCTTGTGGTATTCGAATTTGCTCCTGGTGAGCGCCTTCGTCAAGATATCAGCATCCTGATCCTTCATGGGAATGTATGAAAGTAACATGATCTTCCGCTGCACACAATCTCTGATATGATGATACCGGATGTCAATGTGTTTAGATCTATCATGAAATACTGGATTAACCGAGAGTTTGATGCAACTCTAATTATCACAATAAATCACAGTAGGCTCTAAGTGTGAACCGAACAACCCGACCAGGATCTACCACATCCATATAGCCTCACATGCAGCCAAACTTGTTGCCATATACTCGGCCTCTACTGAACTGAGTGCCATGGATCTCTGCTTCCTACTGTACCAAGAAACTGTTGTCGACCCGATACTAAAAATCCCTCCATATGTGCTCTTTCTATCTGTTGGGCTCCCTGCCCAATTTGCATCCGTGAAGCCACACAACTTCACTTCATCCGACTGTCTGTACCATAATCCATATCCCAATGTGCCTCTGAGATATATCAATACATGCTTGCTTGCCTTCTAGTAGAGCTTGGTAGGCTTAACCATATCTTGTGAAAGTTGGTTAACAGCATAGCATATGTCGGGTCGTGTATTGACCAGATACATAAGCGACCCCACCAAATGTCGATAAACAGTGGCATCCACTACCTCTGCCGATGTAGCATCCTCTTTCCTCCAACCACCAGGAAGAGGAGTGTCGATAAGCTTGCAACCATGCATGTTGAACTTCTCCAGTATCTCCCAGGCATACTTGCCTTGAGACACAAACAATCCATCACTGCGATGCCAAATTTCCAATCCTAGGAAATAATGAAGGAGGCCAAAGTCCTTCATCTCAAACTCTTTTGCAAGATCAGCCTTGCATGAGAGTATCAACAGTTCATCACCTGTAAAAATCAAATCATCTACATAAAGTACAATGATCAGCAACTTACCCTCCACCATAATCTGGTATAGGTTCGTATCCGCCTCACTCTTTGAGAATCCAAGTCCGGTGAAATAACTATCTATCTATGTGTACCAAGCATGAGGTTCTTGTTTCAACCCATACAGTGCTCTCTTGAGCCTGGACACATGCGACTCGCTGCTGAACATCTCGAAACCTTCGGGCTGCTCTATGTACACCTCCTCCTCAATCACTCCGTTGAGGAACGCAGTCTTCACATCCATCTAATGAATGTGCCACCCCATATGCACTCACAGAGCAAGAATCATCCGTATGGAAGAATACCTTGCGACAGGTGCAAAGGTTTCCTCATAATTGATTCCCTCAATCTGTGAGAAGCCTTGGGAAACAAATATTACCTTGTACTTCTCCACACTCTCGTCAGCTGCTTGCTTCATTTTGTAGATCCATCTTGAACCTACCACTGATTTCCCTTCTGGCCTTGGGATAATCTCCCATGCACTGTTTCTGAAAATCGAATCATGCTCTTCCACCATGGCATCTACACATGCGGGATCCTCCACAGCTTCCTCGAAAGAGGATGGCTCTGTCACGATACACTTGCTTATAAGAGCCATGTATTCAGTATATCGATCAGGTGACTGTCTCTGTCTGTGCTGTGATGTAGGTGCTCCTACAACCTTCTCTGCATCTTGAGCCAGTCGCTCAGCTTCTGCAGTGCACTTCCGCCCTCTGATGGTTGGCGCTGCATGAGTGGTTTCTTCCACTCCATGAACCTCCTCTTGTGGCCGATCCACATCCAGAGACTCATCCTTAGGAAATAATAGCTCCTCATTTGCATGCAAGTGTGGCTCTCTCTCAAGTGAACACTTCATGGCTTTCTCCTCATGAAATTTGATATCCCATCGCACAACAGTCTTGCGACTGTCTGCAAAATACACATGATAGTTTTGGGGTGTATTAGTGTACCCCAAAAATATCCCAACCTCTGCAGTTAGCTCCAGCTTCTTCCTGGCATCCTTAGTCACATGAATGTAAACAGGTGAACCAAAAATCCTCAAATGGGAAATATCAGGCCTCTTACTAGAAAACACCTCCTCGGGTGTACTCATGCCAAGTATCATGTGAGGAAAAAGGTTCTGCACATATACTGTAGTATTGCATGCCTCAGCCCACAAGTGTACGGGAAGGCCCTGATCATGCAACATCGCCCGTGCAGCACCCACGATCGTTTTGTTCTTCCGCTCAGCAACCCCGTTCTGCTGTGGGTTATGAGGTCTTATGGCTCTCTTCAAATTCCTTCTCTGACACCAAAGTCCTTGATTAGCAGGAGATGAATTCACCACCATTGCATCTGGAGCCTTCATTGCAAATGTTCTTTCTCAACCAGTGCCTTAAACTCACAGAACTTTGAGTATGTCTCGCTCTTCTTCTGCATGAAGAAGATCCAGCACTTCTGAGAAAAATCATCAACAAATATCACATAGTACTTGTGCTTTGCTATCGAAGCTACTGAGAAAGGTCCACACACGTTTGTGTGAATTCTCTCAAGGATCGTCATGGCGCGAATATCGTTCTCGTGAAAGGTGGCTTTCACAAATTTTCCCAAGGTACATCCCTTGCATTGATCTGACTGCACAAGAGTACCCTTAGGAAACCCAGTAGAAATCTGCTACAGTATCTTCAAAGCTCCATGGTGAAGGTGGCCCAATCTCTGGTGCCACAGCTCACCATGATCCCGGCTCACCACTCCTTCTACCTTGCCTGCCATTGCTGCGCAGCCATCTACCTGCAATTGGTAAAGGTTCTTAACTCTAACCCCTATCCTCCGAGTCTCACCATTTGCCTTACTACGCAAGAAATCCTTTTCCTCGCTAAAGACAACATCATATCCCTTTTCTTCTAACATGGCCACTGAGATCAGATTCTTCTTCAATCCTAGAACATGCATGACTTCCTTCAATATGAAGGGTTTACCAGACTCCCTCTCAAAGGAAATGGTATCGATACCGGTTGCACTGTATCTACCATCATCGCCCATCTCGATGTGCACTCCAAGATCTTTCTCATCCAGATCAGTAAATAAATCTTTGTCTTCGGTCATATGAAAAGATGCACCACTATCAAGAAACCACACTGAACCCATCATACTTGAGACAAAGCATGCGATCAACAAAAAATCCAGCTCAAACTGTGAGGCTAAGGCCTCTCCAGCTCCAGATCCAACAGCCTGCTTATTTTTCTTCTTCTGTGGAAAATTAGTGGCGTAATGTCCGTGGTGGTGACAGTGAAAGCACTTCACCTTGGACATGTCCTGCTTCTTTCCATTCGCAATAGATTGAGAAGCATTCTTCTTTCTCTTCCCCTTTATTGCTTTGGCAACCAAACGCAATTTTATTCATCTGAGTTCTTTGATGAAGATCCATCCCTGGTACTTCTCCTTGTCTCCTCTTGCACAAGATCCGACCAAAGTCGCTCCCATCCTGGCAATTTCTCTCGACCATTAACAGAGTCCTGATAGGAATGCCAACTCTTCGGAAGCCCAAGGAGAGCTAAGATCACCAAGTCCTCATCATCTACAGTCACCCCCACACTTCCCAGCTCGTCCCTGCATTGGATGAACTTCATGAGGTATTGTCGTCTTTCTCCATTTTTATGTTTTTGAGTTTATCCTTGAGCGCCAAATTCGTCTGGTCGCTCTTACTTTGGAATAAGTCTGTCAACGCTTTCCACATCAAGAATGGAGAAGCCTTACCATGAAGGCTGGACACTATGTGGTCCTTTACACCATCCAACAGAATTATTTGACACTTTGCTGTGTTCTTTTGCCATGCGTCAAGTGTGGTAGCATCGCTAGAAGCAGGTTTTGGAATTTCTGCATCTATGAACTCCTTCAACCCATTGTCATCCAACACCACCTCCATACTATCCTTCCATGCAATATAATTTGAGCTTCCCTCAAAGGCATACTCCAATCACAATCCTTTGAAAGACATCTCAACTTTGACACCAAGAAAACACTGCTGCAAATTTAAATTCCACCAGCTCAAAACTCAACCGCTTCAATGTTTTGCAATTGCTCCAATGATCAATATCGCTCTGATACCATGTATAAATTTGAATAAATGATATGTTATACACCGATATTCTCCTGATCACACACTATTTTAAATTCATGCAGAATACAGAATCTCTTCCACCATTGATCATTAGTTGCGGAAATAAAAACAATCGCATGCACACATTAAAACCATAAACAATCACACATATGAACACAATATTTTATGGGAAAGCTTAAAGCTGAAAACCCCAACTATCTATATATTATATTTCATAGATATCATGTAACAATCATTATACAAAGCTCCTCACAAAGCTCTCAGTACAATCTCCAATTGCTACACACTAATTAAGCCTGATCTAGCAAATCACATGCTCGAATCTCTGCCACCTAATAGCCTGCCTCTACTGCGCAATCCCTACTGAAGAATGGCTCTGAATGAACTCGAATTGGTCCAGCCTTGCTCACGCAATCCTCATCGGCATCTCCAATCACTCGTTGTTGCAAATCATGCAACAGTATAGTCACAACTGATAGTTACACTGCTCTTTCACCTACCTCTTCACTGGTCTCTACTGAAACTATCCATGCACTGTAGTTAACTGATGTATTCTTTAGTTGATTAATGAGTTAATAATTAGTGAATTAATTAATAATTAATTCACACCACTCTCACTAGTGTATCAATCAGTTAGACTAGATACAACTAGCTCAACTATGTTTAACTCAGTTAAACTGAACACAACTCTATCAACTGCCTCAATAACTCCACCAAACTCTGTCACATGAGTTCTAATTGAAGTATCCATGCAATAGCTCCACTTAACCCTCAGGAATAGCGTAATTCATTCTATTAGCTCTTGTCCCACATCTATGCACTTAACTGAAGTGCTCCAAGAGAATAAGATAATGTTTATAGTCCAAATATTATTAAGAGCTAATAATATTCGACATATCTATTTTTACACTGGCAATCTAAAACAGATTCCGCCCAATATGTCTAAAAATAGAAGTCCCTCTATTTTTCTAACTTGACCAACCATCCACAAATAGCATCCTGCAACTCATAGAATATGATCGACATGTCTAAAAATCGACATAGTATAAAAATAGACTTGCGCAAAAAATAGCCTGCGGGCCCACTTAGTGAAGGAGACTTCTTTCAACTAAGCTCATCATCTTGTTGCAATCTCAACACGTACGCCATGTGAGCTCCTAATATTTGGTCCTCAATTGGTGATTTGGGCATTAGTTTTATATCCGTTGGAAATTATTTGAGCTTCACGGTTCCATCTTTACTACCGGCTTTCATCTTCAAATTACATGACTCTACCCAAATTGATAATCGGCAATGGCAGCGGCTTTCATCTCCAAATTACATGACTAAATTGTGAACGGTCTCCTTATGAAGCAAGAGTTTTTTTTTTTAACATGGCTTTGCCATATCTCCACAAGCATCTGCTTTTGTCGCATGCTTTTGGCACACTTTATATGAAGCCTCGCTTCACAATTTTCAATGCAGCAATAGTGATAAACATTGAGACCTGCGTTTTGCAGAAAAATGGCTCGCTGAATGAGAAATGATCAAAGGCCGGTGAAGGAAAAAAGATTCTCATTCCATAATTTTGCAGCCAACATGAAATATTAAGGAGACTCTGAATGAATAGAGATACAGGTACAGCGCATCTCAGGTGTTGAACCCACCAAACACACAACACTCTACGAATATGCCTGAACAGTTAGCCACCATCAAGCAGATCTGCAGACCCGATTCAAATTCCCAAACAATGAATGTTAATGCGATGTAATATGTGTCAGATATCGCAGGGGATAAATAAAATATTAAGGAATTGTATGGTTCACTAGATCGGTTTCTAATAGATAAATAAGCATCAAGCATTCGGTAGTAATCAATAGTAGCAAATCAACCTGCACAGAAACTTATAGAAATTTCTAATAAAAATAATCTTTTACATTTACATGCACTAATCCTATTTATTTACATAGGATTACAATTCATGGCTTTCACATCTTCCTGGCCTTCCTGTGAGGGAATCAAGCCAGAACAGGCTCTGATACCAAATTAAAATTAGAGAGAACAGCCATTTCACAATATTAACACACAAAAAAAAATATTGTATTACTAGATGTTTAATCAAAAAAATACATCACAATATTTATAGTGTTGTTGAGATCCAACCACTTCTAAATATGAATAGGGAGGTTGAGATATTCTCTCAACATCCACCTACAAATCTGCAACTAATTCTAATATGAATATGGAAGAATTATTTTCCAATATATACTATTTTTTTTTTCTTGAACAATGAAGATGGTGCAACCTTCATGTCACCAATTTGTATGATTACTGAAATTGAATTTTTTTTTATAGACACATACAAATTAAGAATGATAGAATAATTGGATCACAGGTTCTTTTTTTTTAATGATCACTTGCGGCTTCTAGCGCATCGATTATACATTTCATGTTTTGAAAGAGAAGTTGGTACAAAATTAAGAAGATATTGTTTGGAAAGACAAAAGTGCTATAATCGTTACATTGGTGTTTTTTTAATAATCTGGTTGCATTTTGGAATAGGTTGTTTTAGAATTTAGTATAACTAATTATTTAAATTTGATTTTAGTGTGTAAAAATAATTATTTTTTGAGATAAATTTTAATTTTTTTTAACATTTCTATTATCAATGGTTCTTTTTCTATATGGTTATTTTAAAATTTAAATAGAAAAGTTATTCATATTTTAATAATTATTTTTCTATTAATTTTTAATATTATGAATTGAATTTTGTTTTTTTTTTCTATGTTATTTCACTTACATTAAATTTACATTTATTTTATATTTGTATTATAAATTAAATATGGAAAAATACCATATTTCAATATTTTGATAAAGTAATGTTATATTTATATTATTTAATAGTTGCATTCAATTCATGATTGCATAATTTTACATTGAAGTTACCAAGATCGTTTTAATATATATATATGCATTGAAGTTACCAAGATCATATATATATATATATATATATATATATATATTATCTCTTCAATAAAATAATGATTTATGTTAAATAAATTTACAAATTTTTAAAAAATGCTCATTAATTTATTTTTTTATCTGCATATATCTTTCATATATGTATTTCATGTTAGAAAATTCATTTCATATAATATTATTTTTTAAATTTTTATTTTTGATATATACATCATTTTTTTTGAAAGAAAATTAAATATTGTTAAACTTAATCAACTAAGGTCACCTCATACTGTGATATTGATAATTTAAAATATTTTTTAAAAATTAATATTATTACAATAATAATAATAATATGTCCAAATGGTACATGAATCTAAGCAATGTTGTAGTATGTCAATTATTCTCATAATTTTATATTAGATTTCACTTTATCCAACAACATATTTTGACATTGGTTTAATATAATATTGTAGTTTATAATATCAAGATTTATAATATTAAATTTACTATTGGGGTTTTTACTACCATGGATTTAATATTTGGGTTTTAAATATTGTGTTTATAGTATTGTGTTTTTTACTATTGAGATTTTAATATTTTGGTTTAATATAAAGGCTTATATATTTAGTTTAATATAAAGGTTTATAATATTGGGTTCAATATTAGAGTTTATAATATTTATTTAATAATGAGGTTTATAATATTTGGTTTATATTATTAGGGTTTATAATATTAGGATATTTTAATATTGGGTTTTTATTTCTGGATTTTATATTAAAATTTAATATTGAGATTGATATTATGGTTTATAATATTAGATTGTAAAGTATAGTAATTATAATCATAATACTAATATTATGACATTTAATTACTTCATGAACCTATGCAATGTGGCAATATGCCAATTATTGTGAAAACTTTATATGAGATTCTAATTTATCTAATAATGTATTTCGAAATTGGTTTAATATAATATTGTGATTTATTATAATGGGTTTAATATTGAGGTTTTTATTATTTGGGTTTTAATATTGCACTTAATATTATGGTCTCTACTATTGTGATTTTAAATATTGGGTTTACTATTAGGGTTTATAATAATATTTTTAATATTGGAATTATAATTTTGCACTAGTACACACGTTATAATATTTGGTTTATTTCATAATAGTAGATTTAATATTGAGATTTTCATTTTCAAGTTTTATATTATGGTTTAATATTTAGTTTGAATTACCCTTTATAATGTTAATAATATGGTTTATAGTTCTATGGTTTAACCATAGTGTCTAGTATATTAATTTTAAGGTTTATAATATTGAGTTTTTTAATGTTAGGGTTTAATATTGTGATGTTGGAATGATACAAAATGTGGACAAGTGACTAACTTTGTCTCAATGTGATATTAAATTACAATTTATTCAATGTTACAATGTGATATTACAAAATTGGGGTTTAATATTAAAGTTTCTAATATTGGGGTTTATAATACTTTGTTTAATATTGAGTTTATAATATTATGGTTTAATATTAGGTTTTATAATCTTAGGATTTACAATATTAATTCTAGGATTTCTAATATTAACCTTAGGGTTTGTAATATTTATCCTAGAGTTTTTAATATTAAACTTAGTTTTATAATATTGCATATAATAATAGGGTTTATAATATTTATCTTAGGGTTTTTAATATTAATGTTAGTGTTTATAGTATTGGGTTTTATAATGTTAGGGTTTAAAATATTTGGTTTAATAGAAGGGTTTAATATTGTGACATTGGAATGATAAGAAAATCTACGAGCATCTTAGTGTTACAAGCATACGCATTGTCACATTGCAATATTGAATAAATTACAGTTTAATATTTATCCTAAGATTTATAGTATGAATCTTAAGGTTAACTATATTAATTGTATGGTTTATAATCTTAGGGTTTGTAATATTAATCCTTGGGTTTGTAATATTAGTCTTAGGGTTTAATATTAATTCTTTGGTTTTTAATATTTATATGATGGTTTATTATATTAATCATAGGGTTTACAATCCTAATGTTTATAGTACTAATCTTACTATTAGTATTACAATCCTAATATTTATAATATTAATCGTGTGATTTATAATATTAGTTCAAGGATTTGTAATATTAAATTTACAGTTTATCCTCAGGTTTATATATTGAAATTAGAGTTTATAATAGTAATTCTAGGGTTTTTAATACTAATAGAATGATTTATAATATTAATTCTAAGGTTTGTAATCCCGAGTTTTAGAATCATAAAGTTTATAATATAAATCTTAGGGTTTAATATTAATATTAAGATTTATAATATGGATTCTATTATTATTATTATTAATGTTTTTTTATATAGCTTAATTAATATCAATTACACTTATTAATGTGGTTGTGTAAGTTATATTTTTTTCTTAAATTATTGGTGTCACAATCAAAAAAATAGTATTCATAAATGTAAAAAAATTATAATTTTTAATTATTTTAAAATGAAATTCAATTATATATATATATAAACTTTTGATTATTTTAAAATGAAATTTAATATTATATATATATATATATATATATATATATATATATATAATATTTTGTTATATAAAACCTATTTTTAAATATGTAAATGAGTTAAACGCTTTTAAAACATTAATTGATACTTCAATTCTGAAAAGTTCACACATTAACTTGAACAATTTTGAAACAAAAAACATACCCACAAAAAACCTAGAAAATGTATATAACTTATAATCCTCCGGCCTATATGGGTTCGGGAAAACGTGTGGAACAGCAGGCGTGGGTTCGTCAGACTTTAGAGGAGTCGCCATTGAAGACCGAACAATACGAGTGATGTAACATGGAATCGCTGACGTATGGACATTTGTTTGATTCAATGCTGCCACAGCGTTTTAGCTTTAGAGTGAGTGCGAGTTGTCCCGGATCCGTATCAAACGGCACTGCCATTCCCAACGTATTCGTCAGGTCTTCAGAGATTTGCATGCCAAAAGTAACTCATGCTTTACATTTTCGTCCTTTCCTAATCTATTATTGACAAATCTTTGTCCTTCTCTTAAAAACATAATATACAAATGAACGGCTTACAACGAGGTTTTATGAATGTTGGTATTAATAGCACGCCTGTTCAGCTTTAATAGTCGGGCGAGCAATATCCGCGTTGCTGCGGAATCTTCACTACTGTCAGTTCCGGTTCGTTCAGTTTTTACTTATGTTTATGGAATTTGATGTCGTCATCGGGGGATATGTCTCTCAAATATAGTTAAAATATTTCCCATCTCTTCAAGAGGTTTCCTTTAAATTGCGAAAACTGGTTTGGGAGGTTTCAAAATATTCAAATTTGATGGTAGCTCTCTTTTGAAATTCCAACTATGCATTAAAATAATAGTTTTTCATGTAGTGTCTTAGTTTCAAATTTTAATTTATTTGTGTAGAAGGATAATTTTGCGAATTCTGTAGATAATGGACATTTAATCTCCAAAGAGTAAATTCCTGTTTACACATGAAACAAACAAATATTCAAGAAATATTTATATTCTTTTTTACACATCAAGTGTTTATATTGATTTTAGAATCAGTTACAGAGAAATTAATTTGAAAAACTTAATTAAATTTTGATTAAATTAAAATAACAGATTCTTTGATTTGAAAATTTTAATTAAATTAAAATAGCAGTTATGAATTTATGGAAATTTTGATTTAATTTTTTTTAACTAAAATAATGTAACTGGGTATTGCACCTTTCATGAATAACTAATCAACTAAAAAGGATCACCAGTTAATTATTCATCATCGGCGCAATACACAGAATTTAACTCCCAAGTTAATTACTCAAACTCTCAACTCGTATCACGATCTTACCAAAGCATCGGGCATGTATGAATGAAGAACTGTGAATTTTCCACAGCAAATTTTTTGTCGAAATTCTTTGAATTACCTCAACATTCTACGGTCAAAACTGCAGATCTCCTATGGATTAAATGTGAATGATAAAACAACGACGTATGAAAAGTAACGTACAGGGCGTCTTCATCACATTTAATGATTGATACCGACCAACCCAGTGTGTGATTCCTCGAAATCATGTAACAATTCAATTCGTGCCTGCCAGTGCCAACCAACTCAGTGATTCGTCGAAATCATGGAGACAAACAGTTCAACGATGTAACAGAGCGAGGTGAGCGGGTGGCCGGAGAATGGTGCACCAGAATCCGAGGAAACAAATGATTTCAGAAACGGATGGGTCAAACAGAAAATGTTGGACTTCTGCGGATGACAAATGGCTCAAATTAAAGCTTTCAGTTGTTCCATTATGTTTTGAGTATAAGAATGATTGGTTCAGTTTTCATTGTTTAATTTGTTCCATTGTGTTTTGAGTATAAGAATGATGGGTTCAGTTTTCATTGTAGTGTAAGTAAAAACTGTATTAAGGAATGTTTAGATTTCACTAAAGGAATATAAATTTGGCGACAATATTAAATAATTAAATATATTTTAAATTTGGAAAGGCATAAGATATAGGACACAAAGTAACACAAATAATTTACATATAAGCTATGTCTTTTTTATTGATCATTTTATTAATAACAATGAATCTGGTAAAGTGTATTTAACATTTTCGACTAGTGGCTCGCTTAATATAACTTGACATGCAAATTACTCACTAAAGTCATCTACTACATAATTCGAGTTGACTCAACCCTCAGTTAATTGAGTCAAGTTACATAATTCGACATTGATTTTACTATAGAGTTAATACCCACGGCAGCACTTGTGTCACGAGTACCATACATAATGAGTGTGTCTAAATTGACAAAATTAAAAATGCAGTTGCAAGAACTAATGGACAAAGCGTATATTCGACCAAGTGTGTCCCCTTGGTGAGAACCATTGTTGTTTGTTAAGAAGAAGAACGGTATGAGTCAGATGTGCATGGATTACCGACAACTTAATAAGATGATTGTGAAAAACAAGTACCCATTGTCACGTATAGACAACCTCTTTGATGAGGTGAAGGGAGCAACGGTATTTTCCGATATTGAGCTGAGATCTAAGGATCATCAAATTCGGATCAAGGATGAGGACATATCCAAAACAACTTTCCATACCCGGTATAGACATTATGAATTTGTGGTGTTACCATTCCAGATACCAATGCACGAGTAACTTTCCTCAGCATGATGCATGGTATCTTTCAACCATTTTTGGATAATTTTTTTTTAATATTCATTGATGATATATTGATCTGTTCTAAGAATATTGAAGAAAACAAGGAACACTTACTCTTGGTGCTAAAAATGTTACGGGAAAACCAAATCTACGTCAAATTTAGTAAATGTGATTTCTAGAAGAAATAGATCCAATATTTGGGTCATTTAATATCTGTTGAGGGAATTTCTGTAGACCCCAAAAAGGTAAAGATGATTATGGAATGGAGAGTTCCCATAAATGTAGCAGACATACATTCATTCATGGGCTTAGTTGGTTACTATCGATGATTCATTGAAGGCTTCTCTAAGATATCATTTCACTTTACCTCCTTGCAGCGGAAGGGGCGAGTCTTTAAGTCGACTAAAGAGTGTCAAAGCAGTTTTGAATGACTAAAAGAACTATTAGGTACTGCCCCTATACTGAAAGTAGTGGATCCATACAGAAAATTCGAATTCCACATTGATGCCTATAAGGAAGGGGTGGGAGTAGTATTGACCCAAGAAGGTAAGGTCATAGCATATGAATCCAGTAAATTGAAGGATCATGAGCAGAGGTATTCTTCCTATGATATAGAGTTAACTGTAGTAGTAGATGCCCTTCGAGTTTGGAGACATTACTTGTTGGGGAAAAAAGCTTGTGCTAAGAACCAACCATAGCAGTTTGACTAGCTACTTTAAACAATGTGATTTAAATGCATGCCAAGCAAGATGGAATGCATTCCTAAGTGAATTTGATTTTTACATTGAACATGTAAAAGGTAAGGAGAACAGTGGTGTCGATGCTTTAAGCAGAAAATTGCATTGTGTCTCTGAACTGTATTTTAATCAGGTTGAATCTGAGTTCTAGGAGTCAATCATGGAGGCAACAAAGAGAGATCTTGAATATCAATTCTTATGGTAGCAAGCAAGAGAGGCTAAAAAACAAGGAAAGCAAAAATATTATGAAATTAATTATAAACAAGTCTTGTTATTTCAAAGAAAGATATGTATTCCAAATCAGATGAGCTTAAAGGAGATGATTTTGGATGAATATCATCAGATATCAAAATATTCTAACATCACATAAGAAATACTATTTATGGCCTAGAATGCGTAAAAAAATTGCTGAAAACCTAACCAAATGTTTGGAGTGTTAGCAAGTCAAGGTGGAGCACCAACATCCAATGGGATTACTTCAGCCTATTCCTATACCAGAATGGAAATGGGAAGTCATTTCACTTGATTTCATCAGAGGATTACCAAGAATTAAGAGACACAATGATTCAATTATGGTGGTGGTAGATAGGCTCAACAAGGAATCTCATTTTATAGTTGTCTAGTCAACTTAC
Organism: Pinus albicaulis; assembly: GCA_034641835.2. Classification (NCBI taxonomy): domain Eukaryota; kingdom Viridiplantae; phylum Streptophyta; class Pinopsida; order Pinales; family Pinaceae; genus Pinus; species Pinus albicaulis. The sequence continues at coordinate 1,474,868,800 of CM076575.1, forward strand.
AAGACCATACAGATTGTAGACATCTTCATGAGAGAAATATTTGGACTTCACGGTATTTCGAGAATCGTCATCTCAGATCGAGACGTAAAGTTTACATCAGCTTTCTCGAAGACACTATTCACTCGCTTGGGAACAAAAATCCAGTTTAGTACCACTTATCATTCTCAATTAGATGGACAGACAGAGAGGGTGAATCAAATATTAGAGGATATGTTGTGCATGTATGTGATGTAACAACCCACAAAGTGGGAAGAGTATCTGCATCTGGTCGAATTCACTTATAACAAAGGATATCAAGAATTCCTCAAGATGAGTCCTTTTGAAGCATTGCACATAAGACAATGTCGAACCCCCATAAATTGGAGTGGTTCGGAAACCAAATTTATGCTTGGACCAGAAATCCTAGAGGAAATGGAGTGTGAGGTAAGAAATATTAGACAGAACTTAAAAGCATCCCAAGACATGCAAAATATATATTCAAACCGAAAGAGAAATTTCTGATAATTTTAGGTGGGTGACCACGTATATGTGAGAATTAAACCAAAGAAGAGTACTTTGAGATGGAATACTTGTGAAAAATTGGCTCCCGGGTATTGCAGACTGTTCCAAATCTTGGAATGGATAGGTTCGGTCGCTTATCTGCTGGCTCTGCCTAGTCACATATTGGTACATAAATTGTCCCATGTATCTCTATTGAAGTGATACATGCATGACCCCAAGAATGTGATACATTGGAAGAGTATACATGTAATTATGATTACATTATGGCTTGCAAATGAGAAGGTTCCTTAATTAAATTAATGATAAATTTGTTGTTTGCAAGTAGAACCGGACGACGAGTTTCTAGTAGAACCTAAGAATATTCTCAATCAGAGAGAAATAATGCTCCGGAGGTGAGTCATCCCCCAAGTTAAGGTGCAATGTAATAACTTTAGCCCAGAGGAGCATACCTGGGAGGATGAAAACTTTACTTGAGAGGAATATCCTGAAATTATTTCAATGATAAAGTAACACTAAGGATGATGTTTACCTTAGTGGGGGAATATGTAAGACTCCACTTTATTTTAATTATGGTTGGGAGACTTTTTCAAATACATTTGAATTATTAAGTGAAAAGAGAATTGATGAATATGGTTATTCATTAGTAAGACTTCAGTTTATTTCATAAATAAAATTGCTAATTATGTTGAGTAAATGGATTAACTGAATGGTAAAATAACTCCAAGATTCTAAAGTAAAAGGTAGAGGAATTTTCTAACAGTTACCTTCCCCAAGAGGATAAAAAGGAAATCCTGGGAAGGGGAAGGGGTTTTACTCAGAAATAAAGAAGAGGGTTAACAACAATATGTTTTGAATGAAAGAGTTGTCTAGAGGTGGTAAGAAACTAGTGGAGCTCTGAAACACGAGGAAAGTATAGGTTGGACAAAGTGCCTAACGCCTAGCTTCTGATAAACTACCTACTACCTAAGACTTTGGTGAGGATCATGGGGGGAGTAGAGGATGTGATTGCCTCTTTCAAGGTTGGGTGGAACCATCAGTTATCTGAAATAAAACTACATAGCTAAGTATTTATATTTGTTGTTACAGTTCAAGTGATAAAAAGAAGCGTGTAGCTTAGTTTCACTATTATGTTATTTATTCATCTCTGTTAGGATTGAATATTATATAATTTCCAATTTCTTAAAAGTAGAAGACAGAGTCTGGAAGTTAAATCTAAATAGCCAAAAAATCTGGAACAAGGTTATTTACAAATTAGAAATTATTAAATGATATGATTTTGGAAACTACTACAAATTTCTACAAATCTAAACTCTGTATAGAAGGAAGACCCCATATGATACTGATCCAAGATCTTTTTCTTATAGATGCATTAAAGAATTACATATAACAGATAATTTAAAACCATGAAACAGAAACCCATAATACGAAGAAGAAAGAGACCATGACATGCCTGAGACCAAGACACCAAAAATTTGTTATGAAGTTCATTTAATTTGGACTACGTCTACGGGCCCAGCTCAACAGTGGGGAGGCCTTCATTAACTAAGTGGTGAGAAGAAGAAGAAGTACAAGAAAAATTACATCAAGCACCCTTATACCTACGATCTAGAAATTGCCCAAAAAATGGAGAGATCTGATGCAGAAACGAGCATCATTCTTGCCTTCCTGGCACCGAGAGGTATAGCATCAACATAAAATTTGTCTCAAATGGACACCAGCAATTTTTTCACCCCAAAGAATCTTTTTGATGCCCCTCAATATTCCCTGGTCATGGTACCACCCCCTGACCCACTCGTGGTTCTGCTCCTGTTCCTCCTCCTTTGCCTGAGCGCACTGGCGAAATGAAGGGTTATATGAAAATTCCGTTGGATTTTACCACAAGAGGTGGTTTGGCTTATTGATAATTAAGGAAAATGATAGAGGAGAGTTCCGGGGATCAAATCCCACCTCTCTAAAATTGAGTGCATTATAGTTTTTTTATTAGAAATAGGGGTGCATTTGTTTTAAACTTTGTTGGAATAGTTTTAAATCGGTGTTTTTTAAAATATGTCATAAAATCATTGGTTATATAATCTGTTTCGTTTGGTTGTTGTTTCTCGTGGGACCACCCACTCGGGAGTCGGCCACATGGGTCGGGCGGGTTTGACCCCCACTGGTCCTGTCCTTTATGCCTCTGGTGGTTGTGATGCATATATATATATATAACCATGGTTTTACAAAGGTCGACAGGTCCGCTAGTGGTGGCCCACCTTCCCACGTTCCTCGTATCATATATGTGACAGTTGGCAACAGTGGCAGGGGTGACAGCTCGTCCCCAATATTAACTTGGGTTTTGTTACGGTGGGTGGTGGGTTTGATGACATACCATATATATATATATATATATATATATATATATATATATATATATATATATATATATATATATATATATATATATAACCATGTTCTTCTTTTAAAATTTCTTGAACATAGGGGTTATTAGGAAAATTAACCATCCCATGAATTATCCTACTTCTCGGGTGCTAGGTTCCCTGCGAGTTGATAGTGAAATTGTAGGACACTTAAACATGGCTCACTACCCAACTTGGATATTTTTTCACACCGTTGGAATCGAGGCGACGAGTACTTCAATCTGAATCTAGTTTGAGAGCAATCTGACCACCTTGAATTTTGAGAAATTTTAAGCCACTTTTCCCCTGAGATCCTCTTGGATCAATTCTCCCCACTAAGGAGTTTTTGCACCACCAAAAGCATTAACACATAAAAAACACTGCTTGTGTCTTCCCCAAACCATACTTTCACTCACTTGCACACAAATCTAGTACATCCTTTGCAATCATATACAAACCACACATGAATCAAACAACCACTCACTTGCCAAGAGTTTATAGCACACACTCATTGGTTAAGGATTACATAATAAAAACCAATACCCCAAATAATCCTAAGAAAAGACAAAAAAATCATAGTTTCTTTAGGAAGTGATGGAAAACACATGATCACTTTTAAATTTTTTTGCAATGCATGATTTACAAATTGAGGCCAGAACAAGCTACTACATCTAAAAAATCCACCTTTTACTTAATAAAGTAGACCACCATGAATTTGGTGGATTCATTTTTTGAACATTTTCACCTATTGGTTCCTCTATCGATTCTTTGTGGCTTGGATCATCTGACACGTGGCTTGTTTGTGTCCCACATCATTACAATAAATACAACAATTATTCCTCCTCCAAACTTTCTAAATTGTCTTGGAACGCTTCCTCCTTATGTGCCTCTGATATGTGCTCATGGATCCCTCACTGTCGCTAATATGTGATGAGGCGCTCTCATCATCTGTCATTTGTGGGTCATTGGTTGTCTTGGAGCATTCCCCAAATTCCTTCCTGACATACCCAAGTCCTGCATGAAGGGGTAATTCTTCTACTTTGATAGGGTTTATGATTCCTAGGTCATTAATGTCGATGCCCTTTCCCTCATACCCCATATTCTTCAATAGTTTGGATCTGATACCTGTAGTATTTTTTTCAAAGGCACGGAAATCTTCATCATGAAAATTATGTGAAATCGAAGAAACGCATTTTACCTCAAGGGAGTTATGCTGCAACTTCTCCAAGGCCTCGTGCTTAACTCACAACTGGCATAGAAACCTTTGTTTCTTGTTTTATTCTTCCTGTAGAAGTATCCTTAGTTCAATATTATCTTCTTCAAAGCTTTGATTGACCTCTTCAAGTTCCTGGAGACATGCCGCATTGGTTGACCTTTTCATCTTTGGTACACTGTGTGTTGAAATTTTAATTTCATCGCCCGAATTTGAACCCAAATCGATGGGTCGATCTGCTGCAATTCCAAGAGCTGCAATCATCCTTTCATCACCGGAATCTGATCCCAGGTCAATTGGTCTACCTCGTGCATCTCTTGCATCCATGACGTTCTCATCTTCCTCTGTTTCAGAATTTTGATCTTGTTGCATGCTGGCAGCTCTCTTCTACCTCTCCTTCTTGTCATCCCTCTTAGGTCTTAGCTCAGGGTGTAGTTTTCAGCAATTGTCTTCATCATGTCCTTCTTTCTCACAATGGGTGCAAGAGGTATTTTCTCCTCTACTCTTTGTTGTTGTGGCTCTTTTTGGGTGGTCATTTTGTTCATATGACTCCTTGTTTTCAATATGCATGGCCTTCACACTAGACTCATCGATAGTAGCAGGCTCAAACAATAATAATGAATGTCTTATGTAACCATGTAAAGAACCGATATACTTAGTTACAATATCTAGTGAATCTAACAAAATGTATAAGTTTAATGTTTGTTTTCTGAATTCTTCGGTGAAGTTTTGCACATTTTTGCCTTTTCCTTGCTTTAGGTGTTTCCATTCCATTAATTCTTTTTTCTTATATCCCAATGGGTAAAACTGAGTTTTCAATGCAAAAATACAATTTGACCATGAGGAGAGAAGGTTACCCAGATCTTTGTTGCCTTACAATTTTATCTCCAACCAAACAAGACCGGTGCCACTCAGTCGAAGGGATGCCAACTGGATTTTTTCCTCTTCGATCTTGACCTGTTCAATCCGGCAGTAGACCTAAATCTGTCTGATCCAATTGTTGAGCTTTTCCACATTACATTCTCCTGTATACATAGGAAATTCAAACTTTACATCTAGTTTAAGGAAACGTTTCTTAGATGTATGCCTATGATGTCTACGAGAAACATGAGAAGAAGAAGAGGAAATATCAATAGAATATGGAGAGGGAGGGGGATCTTCAACACTATCTCCATGGTTTACTGATCCGTGGTCATCTATAGTTTTCTTCTCGGGCTTTACGATATTCTCATACTCTGCAACCATTTTTTTAACTTTCTCTGCCATGTTGTAGAATGCCTTGTAGTAATTCCTCTCTTCTTCCCAATGACATTCCTCATCTGCCATGTTTCTTCTTCTTCGTGCATCTCCTTCTTTGGGATCAGAATACTTAAGCTTTACCTCACCTCTTTGCAACTTTTTTCTAGTTAGCATATACTCATGCAATTAGCATTGACAAAGTCCTCCTCTGATACCACTTGATCCAAAATATTTTTCTTATATATGCATTAAATAATTACATATAAAAAAGAATTTAAAACCATGAAATAGGAGCACATAAAACAAAGAACAAAGATTCAATGACATGAATGAGACCAAGACACCAAAAATTGATTACGGAGTTCATCTAATTTGGACTGTGTCTTCGGGCCCTATTCAACAGTGGGGAGGCCTTCATTAATTAAGTGGAGAGAAGAATAAGAAGTACATGAAAAATTACATAAATCACCCTTATACCTTTGATCTGGAAAATGCTCGAAAAGTGGAGAGCTCTGATGTAGAAACGGATGTCACCGTTGCGTTCCTGTCGCTGAGAGGGGTAGAATCGACATAAAATTTGTCTCAAATGGACACCGATAATTTATGCACCCTAGGGAATATTTTTTATGCCCGTCAATATTCTCGAGGCATGGTTCCACCCCCTACATTGCTCATAGTTCCTCTCATGCTCCTCCTGCTCTGCTTGGGCGCACTGGCAAAATAAAGGGTTTTATGCAAATTCACACAGCTTTTACCATTCGAGGTGGTTTGGCTTAGTGGTAATTAAGGAAAATGATAGAGGAGAGGTCAAGGGATAAAATCCCACCTCTCCAAAATTGAGCGCATTATAGTTTTTGTATTAAAAAAATAGGGGCACATTTGTTTCAAACTTTGTTGGAATAGTTTTAAATTGGTACATTTTAAAATATGTCATATAATCATTGGTTATATAATCTGGTTTGTTTGGTTGTTGTTGCTCATGGGACTGCCCACTTGGCGGTTGGCCACGTGGGCTGGGTGGGTTTGACCCCCGCCGGTCCTGTCCTTTATGCCTCCGGTGGTTGTGATGTATATTATATAACCATGGTTTTAAAAGGGTCGGTGGGTCTGTCAGTGGTGGCTCGCCTTCCCACATTCCTTGTATCATATATGTGACAGCGGGTAGGGGTGGAGGGGGTGACATCCCACCTCCAAATATTAACTTGGGTTGCGTTACGGTGGGTGGTGGGGTTGATGGCCCGCCACCATAATATTTATATATTTTTTTAAACTTTCTCGAATATGGGGGTTATTAGGAAAATTAACCATCCCACAAATTCGCCTGCTTCTCGGGTGTTAGGTTCCCTGTTGGTTGATAATAAATTATAGGACACATAAACCTGGCCCACTGCCCAACTTTGACCAAAAGTTTGACTCACTCTATCTTCTCCATACCGGCTCGGATATGTGATCTGTTTGCACCATTGGAATCAGGGTGACGAGTACTTGAATATGAACCTATTTTGAGAGCAATCTCACAACCTTTAATTTTGAGAAATTTTAAGCCACTTGTCCTCTGAGATCCTCCTCGATCAAATACAGACATAACCTATGTATTAAATTAGTAATTTCTTTGCTACATATGATAAAACGAATGAGCATACACTATCAAGGATTCGTAATCTAATCAAGAAACATAGAATCTGTAAGTACATGGGTTACAACACTATTTACAAATATAGAACAATGAGGCTGAGAGGTTTACAGTCTAGCCCCGTAGTGATAGGGTTGGGGTCATGGTCCTCGTGCCATTGCATCCAGAAGAATCGAAGCATACTATTATTAACTGAGTAGAAGAAAGTTGTAGAAATTTCAATAATTATCAACTATCAAAAGAAATTTAAAGGAAATTACAACATCATTTCCTGAAAACAATCAAACGATAGAAATCTAAGAAAAATGCACTGTCATGATAACCAAGAAATTCTTTGAAGACAGAAAACCCTAAATTTTTAACCAGTCACATGACCCTCGGGGTGAGGGAAATAGCCAGATAAATACATTAACAAATAAGCCATTCAATGCATATATATGTTAATTGTAAATAGCATTCAATGTGTACAAGAAAATTATAAAGATTAAGTCTCTTCTACTTCTGTAGGGTTTTGCACTGAATCATAGAGGTTTTACCTCTGAATTAAAAATATAAATACAAGCCTAACAGTAAATACATGGCGCATAGGCCTCCAGACTCGAGAGGGACAGATACATAAGATTGTTAAAACTATTCAAGAAAACTCTAAAACAATAATGTTATGTCCAAAACCCTTTAACTGAAAAAGGGACTCAGAAGCCCTTACATTCAAAAGAGCTACTGTGGCCAGAGGCCGCACCTATTCACATAGAGGGTATAAACCTTAGTAACCTAAAAGCGAGCAAAATAAGGATGCATAGTTGGATAGCAAGGGGCATATCTGTGGTGGCTACCTTGGAAGTACTGTGCTGAGCTCGAAAGGACCCATGTCGTTCAAGCGTAAACCAAACGTGCAACAAATGAAGAACAAAAAGGGGTTAACCATGGTTGAGAGGGAATAGGAAAAACCCTTAGAATAAAACATGATAACAAAACACTAAACAAATCATAAGGAAAAGCCATTAAGGGCCTCGAAAAATTACCTGCACAGGTCGGGCATGTAATGGCCCAATTCACACCATTGACTTGGTGTGAATGACAGAAAGAAGAAGCTAATGAGCACAGAAACGTTCGGTCACATTTGCCCTGAATTAAGATAGACTGCAAAAATAGGAAGACCAAATGAAATACCCTTCTAGGGGTTAGCCACTACACATTAAACCCATAACCAACAAAGCTGAAAACGATAAGGTATGTAGCAGAGTATACCTAAGAGATGGAGACGCTCAGCGTAATAACACAATGCAAAAACATTGACAGATAATCTAAATGCAGTACTGAGAAAACAGTCTGAGCATCATGGCACAACAAGAAACAATATATATAAATTTATGCAGGAAACAAATAGGATAAATTGTTTATGTAAAACCATAACCTAATGCATGGTGGGCAAACTATACCTCAAGCGCCGAGAGAGGGAAGTGTTACGGGGCATGGGGTGGGTAGTTACCCTAACCTTTCATGCTTACCCCATTTCCATCAGATCTAGGGATTCAAAGACTAAAAGTGAGAAGGGCATGATGGAGTGGATAGTGTTGGACAACTGACATCCATCCACTGTGACAGATACCTAAAAGTCCAATGTCGAGGTGGTCAGATATTAATAACATTAATCAAAAACTCATGCCCAAAGTACTTGGCTACATGTGCAAGTAAATAGAAAATTCAATAACTATTATTTGTTGCATAATGAAAAGTGAAATCCATATAAATGTATTAAATCGGGATCAATTTGTAAAATGTCTATATTTATTATTATATACATGATGTAACAAAGATATGCTTAATATGTACATGAATAGAATCAAATGAGTATATAATAAGTAATGAAAGTAAATAGTTAAAAAAAAATTATGGTATGTTTATTAAAGTTGTGACATATTATTTAAAAGCCATTACAATATTCCCTCTCCATATTTGTCTACCAATTACTTCTCTATACAAAACAAAACCAAAAAAAATAAAAAATAAAAAATAAAATAAAATAAAAAAATAAATAATACATGTTGAACATATAAACATTAACAATAGAAAAGAAACAAATTTTATTTTAGAAAATTCTAATTGGAAAAAAATCACCTAAACACTTAATTAATAAATTATTATCTTATTGTTTTAAAACAGCTTTGCCTTGATTTAGATCTATTAACTTTCACTTTTTTCACAAGTCAAATTTACCCCCACATTGTTTATTACTTTAACCAATCCTCCTAAACTAACTACTTATTAATAGAAAAATGTTTAGGATAATCTCATCACATTCCCAATTACCCAAAATTTACATATTTGCACAACTATTTAGTTGTCGATTGACTGTATATCATCTGTTTATATAGCTAACAACTAATGCCCACGTACCATGTACCTTTGATTGAATACAGGGATTTCTCTGGAATCGCCCAGCAACATTCATTTTAGGAAAAGTTTTCCGTAAATTACGAGTGATGCTACAGTTTTACACAGTAAACTCGTATCGTTTTGAACCAGTTTTGATTTTTGTTAGGGATATTCAACGCTTTTATGTTTTGGCATATATTTACTAAAATAAAAATCAGTCTGACATTTAGTTCCTTTCGGCTGGAAGTTATGACAAAGACCTTGGAATCATTTTTGTACGCGTTGTTTTAGTCTATCAGCCCACTCGTCCATTGCAGATTTGGAACGAAGTTGCGACGAAAATTCACGAAACGATATTTATCTTCTGTATGTGATTAAATATTTCATCTTTGTTATGAAAATGTAATTTTACGATGCAAAACAAATAATTTTCCAAATAAAGTTCTCGTTTTGTGTTTTATTTTTTAAATATAGATGGTTTCCCTTTATATTATATGGTTATGCTAAAATTTTAATACAAATAATATTGATATTCTTATGGTTGTCTTTAGTAATTTTCAGTTTTGTCAATTGAATTCTATTTATTTATTTTTTTTACATTTTTATGTTTCAAAAATCTATATATATTTTATTTTATTTTATTTTATTGTTATTTGTTTTAAGAATTTTAAATCTATTTTAACTTTAAATCTATCCACTATTAAAAAAAAATCATATTTTCAAGCGTCTTTATTTTTCTCGAACACTAAAAATGCTAACCTTCATGTGAACAATTTGTCTGATTACTGAAATTGAATTTTTTTATATTCACATAAAAATTAAGCATGATAGAATAATCAGATCACACGTTGTATTTTTTTTTAAATGATCACTCGCGGCTTCTAGCTGAGATCATGCATCGATTATACATTTCCGGTTTTCAAAGAGAAGTTGGTACAGAATTAGGAAGAGATTGGTTGGAAAGACAAAAGGGCTATAATCGTTATATTGGTGTTTTTTTAATGATCTGGTTGCATTTTGGAATAGGTTGTTTTAGTATTTAGCACAATTAATTATTTAAATTTAATTTTAGAAATTTGATTTTATAGTGTAAAATTTTTTATTTTTAAATATAGGGTTTCTTTTCTATATGGTTATGTTAAATTTTAAATATGAATGTTATTCATATTTTAATGATTATGTTTCTATTAACTTTCAATATTATGTATTATGGATTGATTTTTTATTTATTTATTATGTTACAAATTTATGTTTCAATTACATTAAATTTAAGTTTATTCCTTATTTATATTATGAATGTAAATATGGAAAAATATTATATTTCAATATTTTGATGAAGACATGTTGCATTTATATTATTAATAGTTGCATTGAATTTATGATTCCATAATTTTACATTGAAATTATATATATATATCTATATATATATATATATATATATATATATATATATATATATATATATATATATATATATATATATATATTACCTCTTTAATTAAATAACAATTTATGTTCAATAAATTTATAAATTTCACTATTTAAATGGTTAATAGATTTAGAAATTTCATTAATTTTTTTTATTTTTTATTTTCATATATATATGAAAATTTATTTCATACAATATTTATTATTTTATTTTTTTTACTTTTGATATATATATATATATATATCAATTTTTTTTTTTAAATAAAGTTAAACATTGTCAAACTTAATCAACTAAGGTCACCTTACACTGTGATATTGATAATTTACATATTTTTTAAAAATTAATATAATAATAATAATACTAATAATAATAATAATAATAATAATATTGTGATGTCCAAATGATACATGAATCTATGCAATGTTGCAGTATGCCAATTATTCTCATAATCGTATATTAGATTGCAATTTATCAAACATCACATTTTGACATTGGTTTAATATAATATTGTAGTTTATAATATCAATATTTATAATATTAAATTTAATATTAGGACTTTTAATACCTAGGTTTTAATATTTGAGTTTTAAATATTGTTTTTATAGTATTGTGTTTTTTACTATTGAGGTTTTAAATATCAGGTTTAATACAGAGGTTTATATTTGGTTTAATATAAAGGTTTATAATATTGGGTTTAGTATTAGAGTTTATGATATTGGGTTTATAATTTTTGTTTAATAATGAGGTTTATAATATTTGATTTATATTATTAGGATTTGGAATATTAGGGTTCATAATATTGGGTTTTCATATTTGGGTTTTATATTAAGATTGAAATTATGCTTTATAATATTAGATTATAAAGTGAAATAATTATAATCATAATATTAATATTGTGATATTTAGTTGGTTCATGAATTGATGCAATGTCTTAATATGGCATTTATTCTCACAAATTTATACGAGTTTCAAAATTATTCAATTATGCATTTCTAAATTTGTTTAATATAATATTTTGATTTATCATATTTGGTTTAATATTGAGGTTTTTATTATGGGGGTTTCAATATTTGATTTAATATTGCAGTTAATATTAGGGTCTCTATTATTGTGGTTTCAAATATTGGGTTTACTATTAAGGTTTATAATAATAGTTTTAATATTGGGTATATAATTTTGCAATTAATACATAGGTTTATATTGTTAAGGTTCATAATATTAAATTTAATATTGGTTTATAATATTTGGTTTATATTGTTAAGGCTTATAATATTAGATTTAATATTGGGGTTTGTATTTTTTACTTATATTAGGGTTTAATATTTAGTTTGAAATTATCTTTTATAATGTTAACAACAAGGTTTATAATTCTATGGTTTAACATATTAATTCTATGGTTTAGTGTTTAATATATTAATCTTAGAGTTTATAATATTGGGTTTTATAATGTTAGAGCTTATAATATTCACTTTAATGTTAGGGTTTAATATTGTTATGTTGGAATGATACATAAATGTGGTCATCTTCAGAGTAACATTGTCCCAATGTGATAATCAATCTCATAAAGATTATCACAATTTTACATTACATTGCAATTTATTCAACATTACAATGTGACATTACAAAATTGGGGTTTAATATTAAAGCTTTTAATATTGGGGTTTATAATTTTTTTTTAATATTAAGTTTATAATATTATGGTTTAATATTAGGTTTATCATATTGGGTGTATTATTGAGGTTTAAAATATTGGGTTTTTAATATTGATGTTAATAATATTGTGTTTAATATTAGGTTTTATAACCTTACTATTTACAATATTAATGCTAGGATTTATAATATTAATCTTAGGGTTTATAATATTTATCCTAGGATTTTTAGGATTTTTAATATTAATCTCAGTGTTTATAATATTGAGTTTTATAATTATAGGTTTTATAATATTTATCCTAGTGTTTTTAATATTAGTGTTAGGGTTTATAATTTTGGGTTTTATATTGATAGGGTTTATAATATTTGGTTTTATATTATGATATTGGAATGGTACTAAAATCTACCAATATGGCAGTGTTACAAGCATTGTCACATTGCAACATTGAATAAATTAGAGTTTAATATTTTGGTTTATAATATTGAGTTTAATATTTATCCTAGAGATTATAGAATGAATCTTATAGTTAATGATATTAATTGTATGGTTTATAATCTTAGGGTTTATAATATTAATCCTTAGGTTTATAATTTTAGTCTTATGATTTAATATTAATTCTTTAGTCTATAAAATTTATATGAGAGTTTATTATATTAATCATAGGAGTTATAATCCTAATATTTATACTACTAATCCTAGTTTTACAAACCTAATCCTAATATTTATAATCTTTATTTTGTGATTTATAATATTAGCTCAAGCATTTGTAATATTATTCTTAGGGTTTATCCTAAAGTTTAATATATTAAAATATGCTTTTATAATACTAATTCTAAAATTTATAATAGTAATGTAATGATTTATAATATTAATTGGAAAGTTTGTAATCTTGAATTTTAAAATAATAAAATTTATAATATAAATCTTAAAATGTAATATTAAAATTAAAATTTATAATATGGATTCTAATATTAATATTGTTATGATAATATTATCATCATATTATTATTATTATAACTATATAATAATAATTATTATAATATAATTATTGTAAATATATATTAATTAATATGTATATTAATATCAATAATATTAATGTTCTTTTTTATATATGTTGATTAATATCAATTATTTTTATTAATGTGATTGTGTATGCGATTGATATATACTTATCTTTTAATCAAATTTATTAATGTAGTTATGTGATTGTGTTAATTATATATATATTTTTTAAATTATTAGTGTTAGAATCGAGAAATCTTATCCATAAATGTCAAAAGTAATAATTTTTATTTTTAACTATTTTATATTTTAAAATGAAATTAAAAATATATATATATATATATATATATATATATATTATTCAAAATCTATTTTAAAATATTTAAATGATTTAAAAACTTCAAAATCTTTCAAAACATTAATAAAATACTTAAATTCTGAAAAGTTCACACATTACGCAATTTTGAAACAAAAAAAACATACCCAAAAAACCTAGAACATGTATATAACTTATAATCCTCCGGCCTATGTGGGTTCGGAAAAACGTGTGAAACAGCACGCGTGGGTTCGTAGAGGGGTTGCCATTGAAGACCCAACAATAGTAGTGATGTAACATGGAACCGCTGACGTATGGAAATTTGTTTGATTCAATGCTGCCACGTCGTTTTAGCTTTAGAGTGAGTGCCAGTTGTTCCAGATCTGTATCAAACAACACTACGTTCCTGACGTATTCGTTAAGTCTTTGGAGTTTTGCACGCCAAAAGTTACTCATTCTTTACATTTTCGTCCTTTACTGATATATATTGACAAAGCCTCTGTCTTTCTAGTAAAAACATAATATACAAATGAACGGCTTACTATGAGGTTTTTTGAATGTTGGGATTAATAGCACGAACGGTCCAGCTTTAATAGACAGGCGAACAATATCCGTGTTGCTGCGGAATCTTAAGGACTGTCAGTTCCGTTTTTACTCCAGTCTTAAAGATTATCAGTTAGTTCATTTTTAACTTATGATGCATTGTATGTTTACCTAATTTGATGCGCCATTGGGTGATATGTGTCTCAAATATGGTCAAATATTAAAAATGATTCAATGCATTTATATTTTACACAAAGGTTTATGTTTTAATAAACATATATTATATTCAAATTAATTATTATGACTTTATATTAAGGTTTTAATGTTAATTTTTATTTACTTAGTTGAATACTTAACTTATCTTTACCTATATTAAAACATCAATATTAAAAAACCCGAATACTAATACCCAATAATAAAACCTCATACTAAAATTATAATTATTATAAATATATATTAATTAATATTAATATTAATTTGCCTACTAGATTTAATAATTATTACCATGTTTGATATTATAAACTCTAATATTAACCCTAATATTTATGAACCCCAATTATAAGTCCTAATATTATAAGCACTAATATTAAACTCTAATATTCTAACCATACCTATTGAACACTCTACATTATAAATCCTAATATTAAACCGATATTATAAATCTTAACATTAAACTCAATATTTAAAAAACTAATATTATAAACCTCTATATACTATAAGCTCAAATATTAAAACCATAGTATTATAAACCCTAATATTAGACTCACTATTATAAACTGAAATATTAAATCATAATATTATAAAGCCCAAAATTATAAACCCAAT